>SJJU01012509.1:0-25902 GCA_012932125.1 Conopomorpha cramerella
TTTATCTTTAAACGAGCAATTCTTGTATATGTATAATTGGAATCTCGGAAACGGCTGCACCGATTTTCATGAAATTTGGTATGTAGAGGGATTTGGGGGCGATAAATCGATCTAAAGCAAACAACGTTTGCTGGGTCAGCTAGTATATTATAATGTAAACAGTGCAATAGAAACTGAAAATTAAATAAGGACATACTTTATAGCAAAGGAATCTTTACTAGATAAATATCTAATTATTGTAAAAAAATCATACACTCACGCATGCAGTGAGTATTGACGGTGACAGTAATTATTTTTAATTGTTTGATTACATGTTACAAAGTTTCTAAAGTTTGACTAGCTTACCCAAATAATTAAAAACGTAATAAAATACAAGTGACGGAAGTCACCCTAAAACCTACCAACGACATCTATATAAGAATTTTTTGGGGTTTGAAAATTCCCCATTGACAACGTGCATTAAGAGAATATATTGATCTATTCGCACTTTCCATATAAAAACAAGTCCCAACTTGAAACCTCTGGTGTACATATTACGAAAATCTCAATGTAAATTGAATACAAGAAGTTTATAGTTATTACAAGTTTAATTAGAGAGACGTTTTGTTCACAGGTGTTAGAAGGGAGTGACACAGATGTGCCCTAGACCTTTTCAATTTAACAGAAAATTTAAATAAGATTTTGTGAGAAAAGAACCAATATCTAGAGACATTTCATAGACGATTACCTGACCCAATACTTGAACTTCAATTGCTTGAAACATGAATGTCAGAAATTTTAATAATGTACCTAGATAAAGAAAAAAGAACTGACTTCAACTAGTAAAATTTGACATATATGTGGTTTTCTCATGGATGCCATTGTCGGAACTGAACCAAATTTATATGGGACAAAACGGGAAGCACCAGCGTTAAAAAAAACATCCAAATCGGTTCATCCAGGCGAAAGTTCTGAGGTAAAAAACATAAAAAATACATAACTACATTTTTGCTGTATACTAGTGAACGCCCCGCGATTTCATTCGCGTAATTCCAGTAGGTATTCAAATACAAATACAAAGAGTCCCATTGTTACACGACCCGCAGCCGGTCTCGAACCCACGACCTCCCGTCTTTTTTTTTAAACACAATGACAAACGTTTGACCACACCATCCTGCCTGATGTTAAGCAGCAGTGTGGTCTACGATGGAGCACACTTATTCATTAGGTACCTATTCACCCGCGACTTGAAGACCTTCAGACTGTACTGCACAGGAAACACAACAGAGACTCCGGCAAGTCATTCCACATCCTGGCGTTTCGCACTACGAAGGGTCATCCCGCGATCACAAGTCAAGTATACCTTCTATCCGTGGCGTGCACACCATATAGGCAAAAAGTCACTGCCTACCTTAGTACTTTGGCTACCCGTCCAGAGTATTAGAGTTATTGCTAGATATGTTTTTGTTATATTCACGACTTAGGCTAATGAAGTCCTGTGTTTTGTGGGTGAGTAGATTATGTAGGTACCTATATTCCGTAAAGACATGTTACCTATGCATAGGTGTCAATCCTTGGGGATTACTGCCTACCTTGTCGTAAAAACCAGCACACGCCTTCTATCACCTATGTACCACAGATGAGCTTTTTTTTTGCACAATGAATCTTTATCCATTCTTGTTCTTGTTGATCACTTTCCCCTTTGTGGGATATTGTCGAGCACATTACCGGGACATACCAGGCCAACACGGGGTTAAGAATGTTTAATAAAAAGTACAGTATTTCGAGGAACATCTATTATCACTCTAACTTTTTACTCGCAACCCAAAATCCCTTTTGCATTAATGCTACTGACTGAACAGTGGACAAAAAAATGACCTTCACCTACTACAAAAACCCTTTAAAGCGAGATATTTCGGCGGGAGCAGACAAAACCCTTCCTTTCAAGAGCAAACGTGTAGGCGTGACATAATAAAGGAGGAATTTACACATCTCTCGAATTCTTAAATGATTGTCGGAAAGCGAATGAAATCTTATACGTTAAGATATTTACAGATAAAATTAAATAGGAATGTCTCATTTATTGACTTATTTATCATCATTACACAGTATAAAGTCGCCTCCAGCTGTCTGTCCCTATGTACGCTCAAATCTTTAAAATTACGCAACAGAATTTGATGCGGTTTCTACGTATATTACATGCATAACATGGTAGAGAATCACTTACTATCAGTATTGCACTCGGGCGCGTTTGTTCCCAGTAGTCCTTGTAACAGATTATTTTTTAAGGAAAATTTAAACATTTCATAAAAGAAAGTGATAAAGGAACAAGTGGGAATAAATCCTCGTGCGAAGCCAGGGCGGGCCTAGTTTAAAAATAAACAACTAGTGCCGGGACATGTTTAGTCACCTGACCTCGTAGTAGGATATTTATTACCCCGTATTATAGGTGCTAGATAATGATAATAGGTACACTTACATAAATACTTTTAAATACATGCATAGATAAAAACACCCAGACGCACACAACAAATGCCTCAGCGTATCACTCAAGCATTATGTCCGTGGCGGGAATCGAACCCGTCCACCCTGAACATTAGTCAGTGTGGGCCGCGATTTATTACTTTATTGCACTGAACACAAAAGAGAACTTAATGCTACTTGTAGCTTTTTCTTCTGGTTATTATAGAGATATGCGGTGTGGTTTAGATGGTAAAAGTGACCTCATCACCATAGATGGTAAAATGTGAGTGAATTTTATTTAAAACACTCTTAATTATGGATTTCAGACATTTTGTGGCATAAGACATTGTAGATTCAAATTGATATGAAATTTACATAGTAAGTAAGTTCTTATCCCCCGGAAGGAGTGAATCTTAAAGGGTTGAGTCATTGTTAAACTTGCTTTCAATGAAATTCGGCCGAGTTTTACGACCCTGGCTTATAACCAACTGTGGTAAATGCAAATTTAATTGAATCACACTTCACACTAAGTTAATACAAGAAACAGGAACAATAATTGCTGTAAGTCACTGGCTGACCAAGTGGTCAGTGGAATTGGACAATAAGTCTTATACAAAATAGGCAGAAAATGGTTTCTTAGTAATAGAGTAGTACTTTGGTGCTTTCAAATCATTAGAAACATGGTCCAGGGCACCTTACGCTCACAACAAACTAGCTTACATCTCCTTTGTTGTTTAGTCTTATATTTACTTAAGTGTATCGATCAAGACAAGTTAGGATCGAACTAATAAACTCTTAAGTATCTTGTCCAGGTATATACAACTACTGTAATAATTATTTTTAACAAATAAGAACTTTCTTAAGTTATCTCTAAAATTCTGCTGGATTCCATCATCCAGTCGTGGTTTCATTATCATGGGATCACCATTGAGATTACTCCTTTCCATAAAAAAATAATCATCCTTGAATGGACATATCACTAAAAAGTATAAAACAAAGTCGCCTCCCGCTTCCTGTCGATATGTGAGTTTAGATCTTTAAAATTACGCGACAGACTGTGATGCGGTTTTAGTAATAGATAGAGCGATTTAAGACGAAAATATATATCTATAACACATGCATGGTATAGCAAACACTGAACATTTTCGAGATACCTAATATGAAGCGTAAGCTCGTCGACACTTGTATCCCATCCTAACCGGCGCTCAAACTTGGTCACTAACTGAGCTTCAGAAGACCAAACTCAAGTTTTGTCAACGGGCTATGGGCGCAGCATACTTGGTGTCAGGAGCATTGACCGAATCCGGAACACCACGCTGCGATCCAAAACCCAAATAACAGATGTCGGAGAAACGACCGCTCAGCTGAAGTAGAACTGGGGTGGACACGTCAGTCGAATGGACCACGATCGATGGGCGAAAGCCGTGAGATGGCAGGACGACCTGGATCGACATCTACCGCGGTGGCAGAAGGTGATTCATTAATAGAGATGAATGGAAGTCCTGGGGTGCAGTGGGAAACGAACCAGGCTAAACTGTGATATGCAGGCTCCCCAGATGGTGGAAATCATTGGGGGAGGCCCTCGTCCAGCAGTGGATATCATGTGGCTATTGATGGTGCATAGTTGCAACCGTGTGAATCTGGGCCGTGTCCCTATGTATATAAATAATATAAGTATACGGTCGAATTGAAAAACCTCCTATTATAAAGTCATTTGAAAACATTACTGGAAACTTTGCACTTACATTTCAATGCCTTTTGAAGTACCTACATCTGTATAAGCTCGGTCTAAACCGTAATTAATTAACGTCTTGCTTTGTTTCAGTTTCTGAACTTTGACATAATATTCACAAAGTTTTAGATGAGGCAGCAAGAAACGTCTTAAATGAACATAAAAAACTAGTGGACGGCCCGCGGTTTCATTCGCGTAGTTTCAGTATCACATACAGACCACAACACCCACTATATAGCAACGCATCCCACAGGATACAAAGTATCTTTTGTCCGTCTCCTGGCTCTAAGCTAACACCTCACCAATTTTCAGCCAAATCGGTTCACCCGTTCTTGAGTCATAAGTGGTGTAACTAACATGACTTTATTTTATGTATATACGTAGATATCAAACTCTTACATACTTTTGAAAACATTTGCACATACGATACCTTAACTTAGCATGTTGAAACTCAAATTCAGTCACTTTTAATGATATTGTATGATTTTGACGCCTATGTCAAAAAAAATCCACATCAGCTTTTTTTACAACGTATTAGCCGACATGGCCAATGTTTTGCCAATATACATTATTCACAGTGTTTCTCAGCTATTATATGCTTGTATTATACTTACATGAAGCACGCTATCCATCAAAGAGAACCATATCAAAATCCGTTGCGTAGTTTTAAAGATCTAAATATACATAGGAACAGACAGCGGGAGGCGACTTTGTTGTACACTATGTGTTCCCTCCTTTAAGTGAGTGAATACAATGATTTGGGATTAAAGGCATTTATCTACAATGAAAATAAATATGCGTAAGGCCTATTTATACGGCACCATTTTGTCCATCCAAAGGCAATCATAATTATTGAAAGCAGCGAACTGAGCTCTTTGGTTTCTGTGAAAAATGCCCTTGACGTTAAACACGATCCAAGAATTTTCCGGCTTCTATATTGTATGGGCGAAAAATTTTACCACGCAAATTTATGAACCGTGACAATATTTCCTGCATTTAATTTCTTTGCAGAAATATTTATTAGAGATGTGAACAGAATAAGAATTACTGACGTATTTTATGCTGTCATCGTAATTCTCAGACTCTGAAAATATATAGTAGAGCTTTTACGTATAATACTAGTGTTATTGAGCTTATGAATAATGCTACTAAATAACTTTAAGGAAAAAAGAACCGACTTCACCCAGTAAAATATTAAGACATTTTTTGTTTTCTCATGGATGCTATTGTGAGAACTGAACCAAATTTAAATAGATCCAAACGAGAAGAACCAGCTTTGAAACAAAAAATAGAAACATCCAAATTAGTAAACAAGTGTGCTCCATCGTAGACCACGTCGCTGCTTAACACCAGGCAGGATGGTGCACAAACGCTTGTTCACTGCGTTTAAAAATTTTTTAAAAAGTTCACACAGACAAAAGTTTTGAGGTGTTTGTTATTACCATAAAAGAAATACTATCGAATTGAGAACCTCCTGCTTTTTTAAGTCGCTTAAGATATTTCAAAACAAGAAGACTATACCAAAACAACAATTTTCACACAATATTAAGTACAAAACCTTGGAGGGCATAACTTACTTTAACCGAAAAAAAGATAAATATACCCGTCTGCCTCACCCTTAAGTAAGCAAGGCTACATATCCACATCGTCGTAACTTTTCAAAGAACTCCGAAAATTTAGAAAAATAACACAGGAACTTTCGCCACAAAATCCCGCGCGTGGGATGAAGTTGTCAAAGAAAAGTTTTGTTACTTACCTGAAGCTTACTACTACAGAGTAAGGGAAAGTTATAGCGGGTGAGGGTGATCCAGCCAGATGGCCTGCAGCTCTGGCCGAGGGCAGACGTGTCCCGTCAACGCTGCGCCATGTGAATCTTTCGCGACTACCATAAATATAAACCCGTAAACATTGCGTTATAGAAAAGCAATATTTTAACTTTTAATTAGTTGTAATCTTACTGTGTACCTTGAATTCCTGTGCTTGATTCCTGGCGGCTGGGCCACGCAAGTTTTGACGGTAAGTTTGGAAAAGTTTTTTAACTTGTTTTTTTTTCTTTGGCGCTTACGACAAAAACGTCGTTTAGTGTTTTTAATATCAGCATTAATAGTATTTTTCGATATGACGGGAAATGTTTTTGAAGATACTTTCATACGAAAAACATAAACAGTGCTTAACATTTTCTATGTGTATGTGGGTTGTAAATTGCGCGGTAAATGCCAATTTACTGCCAAATTGTGGAATTTAAATTTGCAATTACATTTTGTAATTTGCCACTTACGGAAAGAAAAAATAAGTAATCGATTTTTCTGTCTCCCGCACCTCGGAACCAGGAATCTCGCACTTAAGTTGGAGTTATAAGGGCTTTTTCCATTGGGAATAATTGTAAAATAATACCTATAAGTAGGTCATTATGAAAATGGACAATATTAAAAAAAAAGTCAGATGGAAGATACTACTCTTCCAAATAATTATCTACCTAAAATCCTTCATAATGTAAATAAAAGAAATATTTAAAAAGTAACTGAGAATTACCCTTATACATTATACCACTTTTCTAGAGGCTCTTAGAATGTTATTACTTACAAAATTAAGTACTTGATTTGCAGAATTTTTCATTTAATCGTATTTATGCAACGACCAGGGGGGTCGTTACATAAATATCAAGGAACTTCCTTCTATACTAGGTATTACAGTTGGTTTAAGTTAGGTACCTACAGTAACGTGAAAATGCATTCGCGTAGAGGTATCGACTAAACTGTGCCGTTATTGGCCGCAGCTATTGGAACGGAACAAATTTTTAGGGTTCCGTACACATTGTCACATGCAAGCCCTCGAGAAACTTCTCTTGGTGGCAGTCATGACCCAATTAATACCTTTAACTATACGCCTACAATCAAAGCGTCAGAAAGTGCTTTTTATTTTTACGTGTAATTTAGTTTTACATTTTGGAACACGTAAAAAAACTCTTTACCAAAAAAACTTTTTTTATTCAATTCTACAGAAAAAATATAATACTTTATACAGAGTAAAAGTTATATGCCTGGTCATACATAAAAATGTATAGGTAGTACGATACGAGCAAAGGTCTTAAAAACGTTGTTGGGCTCGTCAATATGATAAATTTTTATCTGTAGCGGAAAACGAATAAAAACATTGTCATATGCCCCATACAAAATTTCATCACCCGAGGTAAAAAATTGCCTGTTTTGTATGGAATGATTTTTTTTTAATTTCCCCCAATACCGTAGTAAAAGTTGTTCATATTGACGAGCCCAACAACGTTTCTAAGATCATAACTCGGGGTCCTTTTATACTCGGACCTTTTAGTTTAGTCCTACTATACCACCAGAGGTAGGGTGGGTCCGGCGTGGTGATTTACGCGTGGTCTTTTCATTAAATAAAATAGCTACCGCAAATACTACAAATCAGGCAACTACCACAATTTATTCCAAACAAATGTATTTTGGATGCTAATTCCTCCTAAATTAGTCGAATGGAAATTGATATATACATCAAAACCCTCTGCCTATTTCGCTTCGGGATTAAAGGCCGTAAGTGTATTTAAGTATAATTTATACAAGTGAAGTATCGCACGGCAAATATATGACTGACAAGTACTTTTTACCATCTTTTTTTCTAAACATCGTATCAATTAATCACGTAACAAGTTGGTCCATAGGTATATTCTTCAGCAAAAAAACTCGCGGCGCAATGAGGAAGAAATTTCTTTCCTATATCTGTCATTAATATGGTTCTCTATATTATGAAATCATATATGAACGACAGACGTAGGAATACAAATGTGTCAAATAAACGTCAAGGAAAATTGCCTTTACATTCACAGGTAAAATGAGTTTGGTGTAAAGACTGTAAATAGATATTATAAGCGTGGGATGAACTTCCTTATAGAAGACTCGGTTTTTAATCAATTTTGTATAATATCTCAAACAAGGATGGTTCCCGAAAATATTGATAATCAAAGATGCAGGCCCCACCCTGTATACATCCATATACAAGTTGAACTTTCTTTCAAATGCCTTTATGTGATTACTTCATAAGAAAAGAAAGTTCCTTAATTTCCTGTCATCCCGACTAAATAAAATTTTATAAAAAAATCGATCGTAGCACTTATCGTAACCCTCTCCCTTAATTTACATGGTCATTTGGGGGGGGGGGGAATACCAATAACCACCACGCTTAGCAGGCGGTTTGGTGATCGCAGTGGTGTTGTGGTTTTACCTGGTTAACAGACCCGCCAGTCACAGCCCGTCTAACAACAACATCTTCAAACGTCGCACGCTTGCACGCCTAACATTGAAAAATCTAATTGAGTACAACCTGATCATTAAAAAAAATCGCACCTTACTAATATATAGGTCATTTAGTCATACCTACCTTACCTTTTTATTGTGCTTTTTGAACATATTCGAATTTTATTTTTCGTATTGGAGCATCGACTCAGTACGCTCCTCAGATACGTTAGACTTCGGCTGAAAGAATATATTATTCAGGGTATTTACAAATCACTCTGTAGGTAAATAACGAACATAAAAGTCGATTACGGCATTTTCATACAGTTTAAACAAAAGCCTAATAAAAGTAAAAGTAAATTTGCTGACGACACAAACAGCTAATAAAGAAAATGCTAACAAAAAAAAACGATTATAATTTTCGCTGCGGCGATGAGGAAGACCCTGCTCACCGAACGATTTTTTTACAGTTACCAATATGACAGGAAAAAACAAAAACGGATCAAAGAAAAAGAATAAATTATTTGAACCATGGCGCAGCCTCCTTTCCGACGTGGCATTTATTTAAAAGAAATAAAATTACTTACATTCTATCGCTAACAATATAATACCCAAAGAGTCACATACCCTCGTGTACAAATAACTGAATCGGCAATACTCGAATAACGAAAAGCATTAAACGCTAACGTTTATTTTATACCGTCAGCTGTACCGAAAGCTCGTTTCTTGGGCTTTCACCGTCCTAAAGCTTAAAACAGTTGACTTTCTCAAAGAACGTTTGATAAGTCAGCAACTGCGAATGTTGGAATGATGTGAAGTGGATGAGCTTGGCTTGTTAATGTATTTCAAACGACTTCCATCGTTATTTTTATGTGCATTGGGGTTTGAATACTTAAATTGTACAACGACCGTAGACTGGCATGCATGTGGTAAGTACGTATTTACTGGTGACAGAGTTTCTATATATCTACATAATGTATGTATACAAATTTCCCTTGGTCACGGCTTCACACGTGAACGGCCAGGACGACTGCGCTATTTCTTTTTTTGCTGTGTTTGTCAGGCAACGAATCTTTTGAACTACTATCAGATCGGGTCTCCTAGTTTTTAAATAAAATTTTGTTGACGTTTTAAAGTCAGTTTCTATATACACCAAATATTATACAACAACACACACGTTAAGTAGCTAAAGCACTTGTGTTATGGAAATCAGACAACGAGATATATTTACGTATATTATTATTTAAATACATATGTACTTATATAAATAAACACCCAGACACGTCCAACAAGTACTTAAAAGCTCATCACCCAAGCACCTGTCAGCGGTGGGAATCGAACCCACGACTCTACGGAGCAGAGTCAGACATGCTGACCACTACACCAACGGGCCCGTCAAAACATAAAAGCGATATTTGAAGATTTTTGGACGTAAGAGTAGGTACGGCCACAATTTTTTTTTCTAAGGTGCTAGGCGCTTGTACTGTACTCAGATCACAGTTGTAATATTGAGTAGGTATATTTTCTATTTCAGAAAATAAGTATAGTAAGTACAAAAAATATGAAAATACAAAAATACTAATATTATTTCTCTAAAATGTCAAGAACTATGTATACCGAGATGCAATTTTTAGAACAATAATGCTGTTAGAGATTTACCAGTCCAGTCACTACCAACCCATCGTGTGCTCTTTTTAAACGACTTTTTCATAAAAGCGACGAGCCATCGATTGTTTAGTTGTCAACCTTTCAACCTCAAATTAAAAGCCCCGTGCTCGGTTGACACCGTTTCCGGCGATAAACAAGTTCACACTAACCGCGCGACACAATCGATTTACCGCCACGTTAGTTAGTTTAGGTATTGGTGCCACTATCTATTAGGTTACTCTATGTTATTAAGCGACTTTTTAAATTGTGGACAACGTTTGTGTTTTCTGGTAATTTTCACCTAATGTTGTTTTGAACTTTATAGATAACACAGAAAGTATAAACAAAAACAAAACCAAACATAAAAAGTTTATATGTTGACAACACCTCCTTTTCAACACCTTGTATACTGGCTGGTAATATATGTAATTTTTTTTAAGCGAATTCAAAAAATAAATATTTCTCAATTCAATAGTATGAATACTTTTTTTTCATTTCTTTATGTGTGTTCGTGGATAACTCCGTCGTTTATGTAGCGATATGTATGATTTATTTTTTGTTATAAAGAAGGTCCCATGATAAGGAAATCAGTGTTTGATGATGGCAAACCCGATAAATCAAGGGGAACCTTGAAAACTTACTTAGCTATTAATTTCAACTTAATCGAAACAAATTAATCGTACTCAAATGTCATCTTCACAGTAAGTAAGCATTTTTTGTCTCTGTTATACAAATACCATTGAAGCTGAAACATATAACTTGAAGAAAGCTTGTTATTTCAGCCACGTCTTAGGGCGCATACATAAAGAAATCAACGACGAATTGAATTTATTTCGATTTGTTCCTTGTTTTGTATACGCCCTTACACGACTGCCTTATGACTCCATAGCTCTCATTCACCCTACTAGGAATTACAAACGCGAGTGTAAGTACATACGTTTCCACGAATCGGGTCACTATGAGGTGAAAACTGGAGCACGTGCGGTTGTCACAATCAAGGATTGTTCATAAAGTTATTGAATATAATTTAGATTTTGTGTGAACTAGACTTTGCATACGAAGCTCAGTTTATTTCGGTGTGACTCGAACTAGTTTAGTTTGGCATTCACGATGATAGCTAACAAGGCTTTGCCTACCTAATTTGCGAAGTGCAATTTCACCCCTTTGAGAGTGTGAGGGGATCACGGTAACAAGATGCGGGTGACGCAGCATTTGGGGATATTCGCCCGGCATTTGTTTCTGAGCTTCGTATAAACCCTCTCATCAAATTAGGGCATCGAATTGGATTCACCAAATGATACAAATGCTGGTACTTTGGTCATATTTTGAGGGAGTGCATTGTGTTTGTTTCGCGGGTATTAACTTTGGGGATCGTTGTGGTGCTACTTTGGAGAGGTCTGTGTCGAACTGTGGACGTTAGTGCGCAGTTTTGTTTTAACTTCTTCTGAAGGCAAGAAAGAAAAACGTTCATTTATTTTTCTGGTAGTGACATGTTGCTGGTTTGAACGATTAGGGATTGACACTAAATGTACATAGGTATTTTCACAAATAAAGACGCGAAGTAGACGATCTAATGATTGTCGTAGTGAAGGGTCACTGTGGACATCCACTATTATCAGTAAGAAGTAGCCGAGAAGATCACATACAGGAGTTTGTGCACGGATCATACTGTTGTTTAGGTCTGACACACTATACAACTACTTACTTCGTGTGTGTGTGATTTCTGTAGTAGTTAGATAGTTTTCTACATCCGCTCCTGCAATTCAGACGCACATCTTACGTCCATAGAATATTGGAAAGAAGTAATCTTATTAAAATATTGTCATAAATAAATAGCCTTTCAACATTAACAAATCTTGTTATCGTTATTTTATCACGGATTGCTTTTGTTTTCATTTTTGGAGATGGAAATTAAAATGGCGGCACAAACCCTCGTACCGTACAAGGAAAATTATCCATAATATTCTATTTGATTTCTTAAAAACTAGCTTTCCGCCCGCGGCTTCGCCCGCTTGAACTTCGGTTATATTCCGGTATAAAGGAATATTTTTGTTTTCCCTCGGGAATATCTTTTTTTTTCGGGATAAAAGTACCCTATTATTTAAACCGGACTTCTAACTATAAGTCTGCACAATTTCAAAGTAATCGGTTCAGTAGTTACGGCGTGAAAGCGGGACAAACAAACAAACTCACTTTCCCATTTATTCAAATTCAAATTATTTATTATAATATTAGTAAGAAGTAAGATATCAGGCACAAGGACTTCCAGGTGAAAAGAATCCATCATTAAATATACGGTTTGTTGCTAAACTCAGAATGATTGTGTACAAAATAGGATTTGCATTTAATCAGTATTCTAACTTTCTAAGGAAGGTTTTTCTTTACGAAGTTCACAAGTTGTGCCAGATTGATTTTCTTTTTTTTATAAACAGTTTTCAAAACAATATCGCTGACCAAAGTTTATAAAGTGCAACTGTGGTTCAATACTTTTCCAATTACTTTTTGTTATAAGTGTCTCTTTTCGAAACATTTGACATCTATTGCTTTATCTGCTACGAGCAAAAAGGCATAATTTTTCAACGAGCGTCTGTGGTCCAGTTGGTCGGATACTTGACTTGCAACCGGGCGGTCGCGGGTTCGAGTCCGGCTACTTGACGTGTACTAATTAATGGTACTCTTTTTCAGAGCCTATGTACGCAACGCAACGCTCGTACGGTGATGTTGAGTGTGATCGTATGTACGGTACTCCACAAGATGTGCGAACCCTATTACGGCGATGGGCGCACCCCCTGTCACGTTGGGTTAAATACGCTTGGTGAATCGTGGGAACTTGTTTAGCAAGTGCCTCTGCCTACCCCGATTTGGGATTAAAAGGCGTGAAGTGTATTTATTTTATATTTTTTATTTTTTTCAACGATCGCAAGAAATAGACAGTTTTCTGAGATGGACTGAATATGTAATCAGTTTTATTAATTTTTGTTATTAAAGGAGTTTTTCGTGCAATTCCTACAATGTTTGTTCTGACTATGCTCAACACTATTGTGAACGTCCGCCGTCAGGGATTTTCTTCCTAAATAACTTGAAAATTCTTTTCAGCGGCAACGGCATTTCGCGAATGAGTTGCACTCATTGTTTGTTGTCGTAAAACCCGAGGTTTTCCGACTCTGTTTATGTACTTTGCTTGGAACTTTTTAAAGATTTTTCCTAAAGATTTACTTGGGGTTTATGAGTGTAAAAAAGTTGAGTAATGACTTTATTATGACTAGTAAAAGCCTGGATGACAAAAAAAGAAAAAAAATGCGAAGGTTTATGTTCTATATTTTACTTCTGTTTCGCGGAGTGGTAAGTAGATACCATTATACATTGCTAAGACTCTCAAGCCCGCTTTCTGATTCCATAATCAGTACACAAGAGTCGCTTGGGCATATCTTGTATTTCTTATATACATTATTTTATATAAAAAAGACACTCTACACAGCTGAACAATCTTTGATTATAAATCATATTATAAGAATATATATGCATCTGTGGTCCAAAGAGCCTCTGTGGTCCAGTTGGTCGGATACTTGACTTGTAACCGGGAGGTCCCGGGTTCGAGTCCGGCTACTGGACGTGTACCAATGGGACTCTTTTTCAGAGCCTAGTACGCAACGCAACGCTCGTACGGTGAAGGACAACATCGTGATGAAACCCGCACACCACAAGGTGTGTGAACCCTATAACGGCGATGGCTCACCCCCTGTCACGTTGGGTTAAATACGCTTGGTGAACCGTGGGTACTTGCTTTAGCAAGTACCTCTGCCTACCCCTCTTTGGGATTAAAGGCGTGCAGTGTATTTTTTATTTTTATATGCAAATATATGGGATACAGTCTCCAACAAAGTCGAAAATGCTCGTAATGACTACGAGAAAAGCCACGTGGTACGGCGTGCTTGCTCGTCTTACCGGTGTCACCCACACCAAAAACGTTGTCAGAAATAGGTATCGCGATGTCGTGTGGTGTCATTAGTGGTCATAAGCGCAGCCAACTCTCCTGCCATTGTGGCCGTGACGTCACGTTTGTTACGTCACACCCTCATACATAAACCCCCCGTTGTCGCGACATCGTCTCCATCAGTACCTAAGTCCGTGGGAAGGGAATGAATGCTAACTCTGCCTACGTCTCGACTGAAAGGGAAAGTACGTAGTCGAATTTTAATCAGACTGTTTTATGTTACACTCCCTAAATGGACCCATAGTCATTGAGAAACTTTGGTAGGTACCTATTTTCAACCCTATACAAATTGAATGATTAATTCTAATTTTAAATATTATAATCTCCTTTTTTAAAGGTACTACCAACTAAGAAATGTTATTCTAATCGCCCCTTTTCTGTCTTTTTAAACTTTTCTTTTTAGCCGAGGGAGATAATGTATACAAAAACAACAATCGGATTATGCTTGCAATAAAGAGTTAGATAACTTAACTACTTATAGCGAAAAACATGGTATTAAACCTGAAGTAGAATAAAAGTACACACAAGGTGGACAGAGGTATTAGCTAAGCAAATGCCCATGGTGCACCAAGCGTATTCAACACATTGGCGGACAGTAAAAAAACACAATAGATTGTTTTATTGTTATGACGGCTATAGCCGTTCACTGTCCGGAAAAGAGTTAACCCCACGTGACGGGGGATGAGCCCATGTCCAATATAGGGTTTGACACACCTTGTAGTATGCGGTTTTCATCACCGTTCCAAAGTCACGTAGCGTACATAGGTTATTGAAAAAGAGAGAGATCCATTTGTACAGCAGGGTTTGAACCCACGAATCCCATTTGCAGATCCAAGTAACTAACCACCAGGCCACAGACTGAAAGAAATAAAAAATCTATAACGCAGGTGAAACCGCGTGTTACTCTTGCTCGTGTTACATACATCATGTTTTATTCATCATCATACACAGTTAGCTACTTAAGTAACAATATACATCAACGTCTTTCAATCGTACTTACATCCACCCCTTGTTATTGAGAAAGGTTAACGTAATCAATGATCTAATATTTCTCTTTTACAAATGGCACGGCCGCTGCCGCCAATTTCATTACAAAAGGAGGAATGTCAATCGTGGATTCCTCAGGATTATATTACCACGACCTGGCTATTACGGGAGACTGATGGGTGGCTGGTGATTCAACTGGGTGAAAGGGAATTTGCATTAGACTTTAGGCACGTAATTACGCTGAGCCCACGCTGACGACCTGGCCCTTTTCGGCGGAGTGTTTAGGTAGGTAATAGTTTAGCCTAATATTATTTTGTTAAGTTCGTTAACTAGTTGTAATTCAACAAAATTAAAACGTTTTAGTGTAAAGTGACGGTGTATTTATGAGGGTTAGATAGGCTCTTACTGAGCAATTTCACTAAACGTATTGAACATAACGTGATAAGTGGCGGGTCAATCGCAGCCATAGGATTCAACTTTAGTATTTAATAAGGGTCTCGTCACGATATTTTGCCTTCATTTTATGTTTCGGATAATTAAGTATTCAGAAGCGGATGTATACAATAAGGCAAAAACAAAAAGAAATACACACATCAAAAGTGTCTAGGGATCAAGTACATTTTAGAAGATTGCAATCAAGAATATTTTTTACAAAAACTGAATTCATAATTTATTCAAAATGTAGTGATAAGTCATTGATACAGGTATGGGGAATTAGGTAGGAGACCAATCCAGAAGATTCGATTGATTTAAATTAATTAGATTTTTTTAGAGCTGAAAATGATCTTGATCCCTAGACACTTTTGATGAGTGTATTATGTTTTAGACGTCCCGTGATTTCACCCGCGTAGTTTTAGTTTTATCATAATTACAAACTCTAACAATCTGTACAGACGTTGTCCAATGATACAATGCAGTTTTTTTAGTGTCATCCTTTATACTTAGTTTATTTTCGGTTCCCTTTTTTTCTTTTGTTTATGTTTTCACCGGTTTCAGCTATACGATTATAGGTGTAATAATAAAGGTGTTATTCGCAAGCGAGCTGCCGATTGCAACTATCAACATGCATCTGTCGGTGGTTGGAAAGAATTTGAAAAAACCAATGTAATCAGTATTCAGTGGAATAGCACCTTAAGGCCTATTTCAGAACTTAACCGGAAAAATTCAGTTTTGATAGTTTTTACTGCCCGATTGGCGCCGGAAAAAAGACGCATCACGTCAGCGCGTCGTTTGCTTCAACCGCTGCATGTGCAGCTCTGAAATAGTCCTGAGTAACTAATATCCTCTGTACACCGTAACTGGATAAGATGTAAGTATGTACTATTGTTGTTACTAAAGAAACTGTTACGAAGTAAACAACAAGTAAAGTCAACAACTATAACTCAATAAACGAATCAGAGCGGAAAAGTTAAGGTCAGTTAGAAAAGTTTGAACTTTGTGCAAACAATGTATTCGTGAGGTACAGGTGCTCTGTTGGGAATACGAAAGGGAATGGGAGCTGTCAAGTATGTAATCAAGGACACAGGTAAACGATCACTGGCAGAAATGCGTATCTTTTTTCTGTAAGTGCAAAAATTTCATTGATTTTTACTTAAAAAAATAATACCACACTATTTTTTCCAATGACTGGAAAAAATACTCTATTGATCTGTATTTATTTTAAGAGCATGTAAAATGGTGATTTATTTGTAAAAAATAAATATACATTCATGATTATACTGTGACTGTGTGCAATAGCACAGTCACAGTAAAGTTCTTACTAGTACTTTAAAAAGACTTCACACATTTTAATCAATTCCGTAGCTTCCAAAATATGTGCGAACATCATTCGATATTTATTACGATATAAAGATAGCACTATGTATGATTTAGGCAATCATGCAACATAGTATTTTAACCTTATTGCGTGCTTATTTTAAAAGCCATGTTTATTTTATATACTGAAAATGAAGTCGACTTTACAAAGTACGTAAAATTGACAATGGTAAGAATGTAAAAGGCACATTACACTCATATGATAGCGATAGACACAATCATACGTAGTCGCCAAAATTACACGCTCCTGCATATTTTTTTTTAATTAGAGACCTAGATGACCGTTTAATACTTTCGTCAAATACCTGCGACGACTTTTTTTTTCATTTAAAAGACTTTATCTCACACCTGGCACGGACCTAATTGAGTTACTCATGTTGAATTCCTCCCATGCCTGAACCTTTTTCAAACAACGTGGAAGATCAAAAAGACAATTTATTTTTGAAATTGTCCTTTTGATATTTTTACGCACACGCATGCACCATTATCAATATTAAATTCTTAATTAAACGTATTTTTCAATATTTAATGTTTTTTAAATAAAATGTAGCTTCCTCAGAGGTGTGGTAACACAGGTATTGAATGCTTCAAAATGAGGTAAGGATTTAAAAACGTTCGCATTTAAATACTCGTAAAATATGATGATGAGATTATAATAATCAGCTACCTGCTACGGCGTAGCAACCGACTACGGACTACGAGCCGTAGCACAATAATACTACAGACATTATGGTGTTTTTCTTTATGTCTAACTAGCGAGTATAATCTCCTTATATTAAATTAATGATAATAAATCCGCGTATGCGCTAAGTGGATATTTTCACTTTCCAACGGTGAAACAAAGACATATTCAAATCTTCCCACTTTGTTTATACCCTAACTAGTGGACTCGACAGACGTTGTCCTGTCTTAACTATTAATATGAATATAATATTAGAATAACCTCCAGGGTGGCCTGTGTCCAGCAGTGGATGTCACGAAATAATATAAACTATTCTATCTCTCAAATTGGACGAAATTACATATAAATGGCAACTTTTGTGAATATCGGTAGCCTTGGTGAAGAGTTAATTGGGAACAAACATCAAGACACTGGATTTTTATAAACTAAGATGGACTCCCCGCGATATCTTGTTGTGATATGTTTTGTTACGTAGCTGTCCTGCTTCTTAGCTGTCACCGTCATCATAATTTTACAACAAATAGACGTACTTTGTAGGTTTACCCAGAATGTATGGGTAAACACGTTATCCCGAAGTATAAGCTGTATAAAGTTCCATTGAAATCTGCTCAGTGGGATTTGGGTGAAATTGTATCAAAAAAACATGCATACATACAAGCAAACATCCAAACTTTCCCATTTGTAACATAAGCAGTATAGATCTGTACAAAATGCAATATTATGTGCAATAATTTTAAGAGGTTCCTGTCCTATATCCCTTAGAAAATCTCTCGCTTCGCTTGAAATCCAAAGAGAACAAATAAGAAAATATACATTAATAAACATTGAGCACTTTACCCATCCGTCCGTAGGCTTTAATCCATCCGTCTTTAATCTCACGAGGTTTAATTCCCAAAATGGCGTAGTCGACAAACAAAATGCCCACACCTTACTGAGCATACTTAATTCAAAGTAGCAGGTGGTGCGCATACCCTAAGCTCTATTGATTGTAATTTTTGTTTTGCGATTATTATATTTTATTTAATAATCCAGATTTCGCTTTATTATAATTTTCCCCACATTATATTATTTTTCCTTTCATGCGAACTTTCACTTGGCAATAAAATAACAAACACAACAAAAAAATAATCAGCGAAGTCTGTCCAGCTGTTCACATTCAGCGTGTTGCCGTAAACGGCTCAAGCTTCAGGGAAATATGGATTTATTTTTATATATATGATGATCATGACTAGATGACACTAGTAAATGTAGCTTTCTATTAGTAGAATATTTTTTATAATCTTTTGGGTAGATCCAGAGAAAAACTACTACAACCTGTTAAAAATCTATTATATAATTAGTATAGCCAATTTCAACCATTTATACTAATTTTCACAGGGAGGTCAAACGTACAAATAAAACCGAACCGCAAAATTTACTTCGAAATGAAAAAGTTTTGAGAAGAATACAATTCAACAAGTAATTAAGTTAAGTGCGCTGGGCAAATGTTGATTAACTTCTCTAACGAGGACAAATTAGCTAATACACTTTTCACGTTGGCCTGAACTAGATGCTCTTGTAATGTTCAACTTAAGTTAGTTCAGCATACACTGGTCGTGACGTATATTAGAATAGGTACTGCTTCAGTACCTGTGATTCAGTGGAACGGTAATTACATCATCGTTACAAATCTCGGAGGGAAAATCTCAAAATATCAGGTGGCACTTCTACTTTTTTTTTGTCATAATAACCACCGGAATTTCACTCCGCATTCTAAATTATACAAAATTACCGGCCGCCGCCGCTGTTCTGCAATTTTGCGGCGTCTGCCTTATTAAATATGCTTTTGTAATTTTACTTATACGTAGGTATTTGTGACAGTAACGATGTGATGCAAACGCAATATTATGTTGGATTTTTCAATGATTTGAATACCTATTTGGTTCGTTTTTAATGAGGTATTTTTTTAAATTTAGTTTGCTATTTTCTCATAAGATGATGCTACTTGTTTCTATGACGAACATCAATCAAACCCTCTTTGACTTTTTACAACAACTTCGGTCAACAACGGTCGGATACTTAACTTGTGATTGAGGTCGCGGGTTCGAGACCGGCTATGGGACTCCTTTTCAGAGCCTATGTACGCAACGCAACGCTCATACGGTGAAGGAAAACATCGTGAATGACACCTTGTAATGGTTTTCGTACATCACAAGGTGGGTCACCCTCTGCCACGTTGGCTTCAATACGCTTGGTGAACTGTGGGCATATTGTCTTAGCAAGTGCCTCTGCCTACCCCGCTTAGGGATTAAAAGACGCGAAGTGTATTTTTTTTATTTACACTGGAAAAAAGCTATATAAATATAGGTTTACTCTGTTTTACGTCTGTCTAGACGGATGTTCCAAAAACGGTTAAATTTTGACACATTTTAGGATGTAGGTAAGCAAAATAGGTCGAGCAAAAACTTTTGTGAAGCGTGAGTGTGTAAATGGCGTGGCCTATTCCACTGGTATTTTAACTTTTTTATGTTATATTTTAGTTGTACAACTATTAACAAAAATAAAACAAAACTGTCAACTGATTGTATTGACGAATGTTATTTAGTTGAACAGGGGTGATTTTATACACTCGTGAACAAAATTTCGGGCCTCACATAACGACTAAATATAGGATAAACTTTGACATTAATTTTAATAAAACAAGTCGACTTTAAAGACGTCTTTAAAAAACATTTTTGGTCACGAGTGTGTTGAGACGAATTCCTTAATTCATTCATTTGAAGTCTACGGAAACAGTCCACACTAATTTTGATGAACACGCTAAAATTTCTTGACCCAAGCCCGAATAAGGCTCCATAAGAACCCTCTTCGTTTCCATTTCGTTTTATGTACATTTATACTATTACTATATTACAAATTTATTTATCTTGTAGTTAATAACTAATTGTTACTATTTTATGGGTAAAGTCTAATAAGTATCGTGTTTTTCTCGCCACTGCTTTGTTTCTCTTTTTCTTGATCTGTGTTAAGTGCTTTGTTTACGTTTGTATTCCCTCATATGGAGCAATATATAATCAACAACCATTTCGTTGGAATCAAGAGTTGCATGCCAAACTTTGTAGCTACGCGCCAAAAGACCCTTGTTGGCGATTATTTTATGAAAATCGTTGTAACATAGTAATGAAATGTGTCCTTACAGTAATTATTGTTTTCAAATTTATTAAAATATTCCAATGTATAAATAAGGTGATTAGCGTAAAGTTTTATTGGAATCCATTCAGTTGTTTTTGCGTTTACATATCCAAACCAAACTTTCGTGTTTATAATATTAGTAGGATTTGTCTGTTTTTTTTTATAGAAAAGGAACCCATATTTATGGTTATAGAACAATTGGTTAAAAATAACTCTGCACGAGGAAATAGACACTCGTTCCAATGATATCTCAGATACAGAGGTTGTACCTTTTCTGTCTCACAGTCCGCCTGAAACGATATCTTTTAGTTCATTGCGTTTTCCGCCTATTAACCGACCTCAAGCAGTTTACATGGAAAATGGAAATAACCACAAATCGACACGAGCTTTGCGAATGGCGTCACACACATTCATATTTACACCCACGTACAGTCGCCATGAACCTGGTCTACCACCGTAAGGTTGAAACTCCTATGAATTTCATAAGACAATAAGGTTCATGTTATTCTTGTCACAATATGAAATATCTACCTTAGTGATGTTTTAGTGACACAGGAAGTGTCTACAAAACTGGTAGACGACTTTCAGTCATTCGACTTTGAGACCACAGATATTTTACAGTTATCATCTCCAGATCTTTTACTGTTATCTATTACCCGTATTTGTTATATTACATCTAGGAGGAATAAACAGGATTAATTTTTTGACAGATGTGACAAAAAACACTCTCACGACTCAACTCACGACTCAACGGTCTTCAAGTCGCGGGTGAATAGGTACCTACTGAACAAGTGTGCTCCATCGTAGACCACATCGCTGCTTAACATCAGGCAGGATGGTGGTCAAACGCATCATAGTGATTAAAAAAAAACTTGAAAAGATCCCGTTGTTCCGTTGTGTTTCTAAATTCCAAAGCGTATGATATACTCCAAGGTTGAAAGTTCAGCAGACATGACCCGTCCAATTCCCGAACCACAACGCTCGCAAGCCTGTGTCAAGCGACCAGCTCAACCAAGTTAGTTCTTTTGAACCCGCCTGAGAGCCTCTAACTCACTGCTATCGAGTTTATTATTTCCTAAGTGTGAAATTTTCCCGAGTGGACAAAAAGTAACGGTGGATAGTTAGTAGTAGTCTTATCCTTCCATTCATTATCAGCCCAGCCAAGTTCCGGTATCACTTGGGCCTGATTGCCCATTGGATTCCTAATATCATGGCTTACCTTTATTAGTAGAAAAAATGCCAAGTACTTCATAACATTGTGTGATAATAAAACGGATACAAATACATACTACATAGTAGGTATGATAATAATAAAAAAACCGCTGATTGAAAGAAAGGAATAAACATGAACGAACAGTATATTCCTTGCGGCACAGAAACAGTTGATAGCGCTACGAATATTTTTATACTATTTTGAATCCTCAAACAAAAAGAAAACGTTGTACGCACGTGTAGGTAGGTAGAGTCGTTTAACAGGCAAATCCACATACATATATGTACATATTCCATCTGTGAAGATTTATTCCTTTGTCTTTCAGTTCCCTTCGCTTTTGAACGGATTGTACAGAGGGTTTGGAGTAAGTACTGTACAAAAACGAGCACTCCTCAAGGGGTTACTCGAAAAGGTTTCTGCTGACAGTCACTCTCTTTATCGTGATCGTCAGCTGCTTTCATCAAAGGTCAAAAGAAGTCACAGTTGTCAGAACAAAAGTGGAAAAAGGAGGTTCTCAATTCATCCATATTTTTTTATGTTTGTTGCCTTAAAACTTTTGACTGGGTGAAATGATTTGGAAGATTTTTTTTATTTGAAATTGATTTTCCCAATTTATATTTGGTTAAATTTTGACAGTGCGATCCATGAGAAAACCCCAAATATGTCAAATTTTGATGGTTGAAGTCTTTTTTTCTGTTTTGCTTAATGTTATTGTTCTGTGAATATGCATGAAAAATTAACAGCAGACAGCATTCAAAGCTTTAGGACTCAATCAGATTTATAGATTTTTTTGCCTGCCCTCCAGCAAATGCCAGTCAAGCGTTATCCCAATGAGCCGGAGGCAGCCTTTTGAAATAAACAAGGGACATAAGAAACCTATAATTTCGAGGCCACCGCTCATAACTAGTGAGGGAAAAAATTTCGCGGTTGAGTTAAACTTTTTACACAACGGAAATGGAGTCTCCATTTCCGTTGCCAGTCTCTTCTGGACATTGAGGTTATGTACAGTTAAGTTCGTAAATATCCGCACACAAAAAGATACTCTCTTCATTACCATTTCTTTTTTATTTGTTGAATGTAGATGAAGCGAAAGGGGTATGTCAGGATCGTGACAAATGGAGATCTGTAGTCTCTGTCTACCCCTCTGGGAGACAGGCGTGAAGTATATCTATGTATGTACCATTTCTATGTCGATATTCTAATTCTTCTAAACAAAAGAAAAATCATATAGTACTTTCGACATTTTATTCATATGACATTCATTACAAAACAAGAAATGAAAAACCGTCATTAGAAACAAACTCTCTATCACGAACGCATTATTTCGACAGTCTCTTCGAAAGCTGGAAGTAAATGAAGGTGCGCTAAACGATCCAATAAAAACTGGATTAATGTCGAACATAACGACATATCTTTATAGGTATGGCGTTTATTTATCAATTTATTTCGGCCTCTAGACGTCGCCTCCGAACGATGTTTTCTTAGATAACAAGAGCGATTTGTGTACCGCTTTTTCATGGGAATTCAAGTGTTATATCCTTAATATCGGGAAGCGGTCAACCGTTTTGACGTTGACATAAAGTGGGTTTAGATTAAGGTGCCTACTTACTACAATGTCTGAGCGTTTCAAGGAAAAATACAAAAATAGATCATAATCCACACAAAACGGGAAAAATTTTAATCACCTTTTGAATAGGGATTTCAGTCTGTCAGTCAGTATATTTTATTTGTTTTAGTTGACATCACGATAAAATCGGAACGTATACACATTGATTAACTTTAAACTCAATTTATCCGGGGCACATCAGGCTAACTTTAGTTACAATCATATATGTACAGTAGTTTTTTTTTTGCTCATGTTATAGGGGCTCCATCCTGTAGGTATATCTACATACATTATTTTTGAGCAAAGGTACTGTGTAAACTTCGGCTTGTAATGGTATTTCAGACTCTCCCTGTATATACTTGTATATATTATGTATATACTTGCTGCACACGGAAAATCCAATTTCTTGTTTCCTTTTAAACAAAACTCGTCGGAAACTAGCAGATTTCATTAAACTTTACAAATTAACCCACTAACTAATTTACTGCATGTATTTCGGCACAACACGAACTGATTTAAAAAGATTTACCGTTACCTTACGTAAGTTCGTAATTAACACTTTCGGGGACTCTCAAATTCTGAAAATGCAATGGTAGTTTTTCATTTTCACTCGTTTGCTACAGATATACCAAGTTCTATTAACCCAATAACGCCCAGATGAATACTTACTCTTTAATTGGTTTTGACTTTTACTACCAAGTAACAGAGTTTAAAATAACTTCCCAGTCTCCAAGTGCAATGGATGCTAATCGGTTAAAAATGTTGACGAAGAAAGTCACTATGCCAAACATCAACTTTTCCTGGGAACTTTATACCAGAAACGAAAAAAAATTTAACTTCATATCAATTCACCGATCAGCTGATTGCTGCATTTGTTTTGGTTTTGAACCTAGTATCCCCAAGGAATAAAGTTCCATGGGGATACCACCCACTATTTTGAATTTAACCTTGTATATTGTAGACCTTAGTTTTGTGTCTCGGGTTAAGGGCTCCCACACAAAACCACGGTGCGATGCGATACGCTGCCGCATCGCTAGAGCGATTCATGTTACGAGTTTACAGATATTTGCGATGCAATTCAAATTCGCGGTTATGAGTGGGAGCCCTACAGAGAGCTTAGATTAAGTTATAGAGAGCTTAAGTAATATTACTAGTTTCCATATAACTTAAGAGTGAGGACATAAACAAACAGTTTTTTCCGGACACTAATCTTTGTGTCTACTCTGACTGTAGTGTATATTGCCATATTAAAACATCGAATTTTCGTCACAACTTGATGGTATTTCTTAATTCTTAGATTACTATATACAACATTGACCTTGAAAGCAAACAAGCTGGTAGAAAATTTTACATAGTCACAGCGATCTTTGACTGATATAGTAAAGTTAGCCAATATTCCAACGATTCGATAGAGTTAATTCATGTTATACCTGAAACACTTACACTGCCACTGACGACAACCCTAAATAAGTTCAGACCCGATACTTATGTATATGACACTAATATGTACGCAGCACGATAAAAATAACCACTACTGTCCCTCACTGAGTCCATGTAAATGGAAGAAATCAGTTTCAGTCGTCAACACTAACGTCAGTGACTGACTCCGTGTGATTCAGGCACTAAGCAGTAATGGCCGACACACCAGAGAGTGAGAGTCCACAATTCAATTTATTGTCAACTTAACAAACTTGGACAGAATTCTACTGAATATATACTGTACAAAGGGACACATATAGGACTCTAAATATAACTTAAACTTAATGCGAATAACCATACCCTTCCAACGGCCTATAAATATCAGACATCTACCATAGGTCATGCCATTAAGTTCATATTTGATTAGATGAGTGCTACATTTCTAGTTGGTTGCTTTAACCCTTTTGGTCTCTATAACTTAAGTGATTAGAGACAAAGTAAACTGTACAGTCTTGATTTCAGCTGGCCTTCTGTCTTATGTGATGTCTAATAAATGACAGCTCAATGTATAATTGGATAGAAAATTTATCAATGATTGAGTCAATGTGCGTGCAAAAGCCAAAATCAAAGGACAGCTGCAGGAGTCCTTTGATTCAATTACGTTAGACGATTTTGTGTAAAATGGAAATACGTAATGTAGTAGGAAGGTTCACGTCTACTTATAATAATTTTCCGCAAGATTTGAATCACGTCACCTGATCTCAAATTAGGATACCCTAGGTACCATTGGTAGATTTCTATAGCTTGAGATATCTTACTTCTTCTTCTTCCTAATATTATACATGCGGCAGTTTGAATGGATGTTTAGATATTTGTGATTCTTTCATGCAAAAACTACTGACCAGATTTCAATAATACTTTACAATAATAAAACTACACTAGAA
>SJJU01012515.1:0-13541 GCA_012932125.1 Conopomorpha cramerella
AGGAATCACAGTGGTGGGAAAGTGGGTGGGAATATCCCGTACTTTACCTCACATCACATCATCAGCCACGCTGCTGGACGAGGACCTCCCCCAATGATTTCCATGATAATTTGGGAGTAAATATCAATAATCGCCACGCTTGTCAGGCGGATTGTCGATCGCAGTGGTATTTTGGTTTAAGTCACAGAGAGCGCTGATGCCTCCAGCCCGTTCTCTGGAGGGTTCCCTCGGTCGCCTCTTACGAACCCCCCGACACGAAAAGTTGGCCTGGGGTGTATTTTATTCGCCGTCACCTAACACAAACAACAAACAGAGATGGTTGTCTTTGACATCAAGGAAGGCTTTCAGAATTAATGTGACCTGATTTATTGCCCTATCTATAACTACTATACTTCTACTATAGTTAAAACAGAAGAAGTTTGTTTAGAATTATGTTTAAACATTTCTGTCCAGCGCATGCAACCTGTGCGATTTCTGCCGCTCGGGCTCCTACCACTACTGCCTGGCTGCCGGTATCAACAGCACAGTGGGCGTTTGGCGCGACGGCGGCTGGGCGCAGTACTGCTGCGTGCCGCAGGAGCTGGTGCATGCTATACCCGAGCATATCACTTTGGAACAAGGTATATATTTGTGTAGCTTAGTGTTATTCCGATGTACTTACAACAAGTATTTACATAATATATTATGTACTACTTATACTTATTGTAAAGAATGAAGTAGCATAAAATTCTGCTTAG
Source organism: Conopomorpha cramerella (assembly GCA_012932125.1). NCBI lineage: Eukaryota > Metazoa > Arthropoda > Insecta > Lepidoptera > Gracillariidae > Conopomorpha > Conopomorpha cramerella. Next base: position 738 of record SJJU01012515.1, read on the forward strand.
CGATTACAAAGGGTATAGTGTATTTTGTTTACCGTTCACTGGGCGACTACGAGCAGCGTTATGCTTGAATTAGGATATGTATTTCCAGATACATGTCCTAGTTAATTGTGGTTGTAATCGTCGATGAGCCAAACAAACTTTCGCGTTTACAATATTCTATTTCCTCACAGCCGGTCTCTGCGAGCCATACTCCTGTGTGGTCCACGGATTCAACCGCGCGGCGCCGCTCGTCATCGGAAAGAAAATCCTGATCATAGGCGCTGGTATTATTGGTAAGAATTATTGAAACAAAGTTAAATTACATCCGAATTCTCAAACGCATTTTTGAAATGGAGCTACTCAAACTCACGCTGTAAAAATAAGCTACTTAAGTACAGACCGTTCATAGTTCGGCTGTTATAGCATGAAGCCGCGGCTGGCATATACAGTGGTACTGGATTTTTATATATTAAGAAGATATAGTTCTATCTGTCTACTAGCTAACTTTTTTTAATTAGTCTATCGTAGTAGGCCATTCTGTACCTAAACTTGTATATTTCCAGGTAACCTGTGGGTAGCTGGTCTCCACCACCAGGGACACAGAGACGTCACTGTTTCAGAAATGAACAAGAGCAGACTGGAGATTATCAAGAAGATTAGTAAGTGTCAATCTAAATACCTAAATATGCGGAAAAGGCGAAAAGGGTAGAATAGAACTAACAAGTCAATGTACATTTTCAGACTCCGGGTTCAGGCTGGTAACACCCGATGTCGTCGAAAAGGAGAAGATTTTGTATGATATCATCGTGGACTGCACAGGTGAGGAAACGTTTAAAATAAATTAGCTACCCATTTCTCGCATCTATTGAGCAAATACAACGCACACCTAGTTGGCAGTTGTTTCGTCTTGTGCCCAGCAGTTTGCATAGAAATATGGCAGCAGCCAAGCGCCGCGGTACCGGCGCTTGGTTCATCATTATCAGCCACGTGATGTCCACTGCTGGACTAAGGCCTATACAATGTTTTTCATGATAATTTGAGGGGGGATTGCCAATAATCGTCACGCTTGGCAGGCGGGTTGGCGATCGCAGTGGTGTTGTGGTTTAACTCACAGATGAGACCTCTGTCGCCTCGCACAGGCCCTCACGACGGGAAAAGTTGGGATCGTCGTATTATTTTGTGAGCTGGAGTGTGCGACGATCGGCCGCCATTGTGGTGACGATCCTCTAAACCTACCTACAAATAATCGTCATGCCCCAGAAGGGGGAGAGTTGGCAACAAGACAGGGATGGGCAAAGATAATTTGTATGGAGTCAAGAAAACGTGTGCGTTGAAAAGAGGCAAAACCAAGTAGACGCGCACGTCTCCAGTGAATGGTCCGTATGCCAAGAGGCAGGTAGGGCTTGGGTGGTGGTGGGCTGATAAAAAAAACAGCTCGTTAATTTTGCCAAGACGCCATAGAATATAGTACAAAATAACCGATTGTCAAGTATATTCTAAAAGCTAATGAACTGTTTTGTGTATTTACATGTTTTATTTTGTGAAGGTGTGGGCAAAGCGATGGAGAGCAACTTCAACTACCTGAACAACGGTGGCAAGTACGTGCTGTTCGGTTGCTGCCCACCTACCCATCAAGCTACGTAAGTACAGTTACCGTTTATATTGTGTGTGTGTACAGTCGGCAAAGAAGCAGATCCAATATTTTTTTCAACAACTGTAATTGATGTTTAGTGATAAAACTCCTGACCGATCGTACATACCTCCTTACAGGTAGGCAAACCATTTAGCTCGCGGAACGCCCGCGGAGCAAGACGTGGGTGGGCTATTTTTTTTTCAAAGAAAATTATCATCAAGCCTAACAACGTTGTGTACAACGTTTTCGGCGACATTTTTATAAATTATACATTTTTTTTCTATTTTTATTACGTTTACCCATCACCAATACTAGAGATATGTATGTAGATACATTTTTTACTATAAGTACTCAAAAACAGTATCTTATTTGACAAAATTTTACTTAATAATTTTCCATTCAAATATATCTCGTGAAAAATCGAAATAAGTACTCACTTGTGTACCGCAACCCGCCCCCACCTACCTCTAGCCCCGCAGGCGTTCCGCCAGTTAAATGGTTTGTCTATAATAACAGTTACACATTCTATAACTGACAGTCAAGTAGTCAAGCTCAGTCCTTCCGTAGGGATTATGGATATTGTTCAGCTACTAGTAATTATGTTTAATTTGCTTAATTTTCTGTTGCAGTTTGAACCCGTTCCAAATATATTTAAAGGAGTTAACTGTCGTCGGCGTGAAGATCAACCCATTCACCTTCCCGACAGCTATAAACTGGCTGAGCGCTATGGGCGACAGGTTAGTATAATACTTTTTTGAAGAAACGCGCACTGACAGTATATTAATTTATATATACATAAAAGAAAGTCGTGTTCGTTACACTATTTATAACTCAAGAACGGCTGAACCGATTTGGTTGAAAATTAAGCTGGGGACGTAGCTTGGAACCGGGAGAAGGACATAGGATACTTTTTACCCCGATCCTGTGGTGGGACGCGTCGCTATATAGAGGGTGTTATAGTTTGTATGAAATACTGAAATTACGCGAAAGAAATCGCGGGGCGTCCACTAGTAGTTTAAAAAATAAAAAAATGAAATTAACCAAAGATAAGCAACGAAGGTAAGCTGAATAGCTTACCGTAGTTTCGGAGCCTATTCAATTCAAACAAAAAATCAAACCTTTCCTTTTTATAATATTGGAATAGATAAACTATTAATATTAGCAACAAGCTTCGTCAAAAATGTCATGCCCTACACAAGTTTAATGTCAATAAATGAAATTATAGTAAGTAAGTATAGGGTGCAGAATACTTGAATTACTCACTGTCTTTACATAAATATATATTGTCAATCCTTGTTATAGATACTTGAACTACGACGTCCTCGGAGTGAAGATATACAAGTTGGCGCAGTACGAACAGGCTATCAAGGATCTGCGCGCCGGCTCTATTGCCAAAGCAATCTTCAAAGTAGATTAGTAAACTACTTATTATGTTAGGCAGAGTCAAGGACTTACTGAGCGTATACTTTAACTTTGTTCAACATGTTAACTGTCCTCATACTAGTTTTAAATAGTTAGATTAGATAGTGAAAATACAGCATTTCGTGGTTATTTCACTTGGATATACCTTAATGCTTCAAGAGCAATAGATTCATCTATAATCTAACCTAACTACTAAAATGTTCGTTCATAACCTCACTGTAATCTCACTCTGTTTCTACTACTATATGTACTGTAAGGATTGAGTTGATTTTATTATTTACCTTTTATAAACTTAATAATGAAAAATTGACTTTTATTTCATAGTAGGTACTAACTTACATAAAATGTAGAGATTGTCGAATGGCCCAATGGTCAGGGCTATACCCAACTAAGTATACAAAAATATGTCGTAAAAAGTATCCCACCTGAACAAATTCTGCCTTAGGCTCCACCGAGGTAGGTGCCCACTTTTCACCAGGCATTGTCATGACCTGTGGTCGCAACGTGACAGGTGGCGAACCCATCGTCATTATAAGGACACCCAGCTCAATATATGCTTCCTTCCTTCACCTTGAACCTTTGCTATAAACGGAAGGATGAATGAAGGATTTTATATCGAATATCAATATCCACGCAGTCTACACGTATATCTCGAAATTCTGAGAGATCTGGGGACTGAAATACCTACGTCCGTGGGAAAAACTCTGCTTCGATACCCCACACGTGGTCCCCGGGTGGTGCAAACCAAGTATCATTCTGGTGGGAGGCTTCGGCCGCGTCTAGTCACCACCCACCGAACAAAACCATGCCGCCAAATGCTTGGGTATCCCCATCCACATTCCGGCATGCCTCTTCGGTGAAGCCTTTCAGCGAAACAGGTCAGGGTAGCATTTCCATTCAGTGATCAATAAGCGTTCTTCACTCTCGTTCATGGGAAGTCTCTGGTAGATCAGTCTTGGAGGTTAGCTGGATCCGAAGAAACGGTGCTTCGCTGGCCGCCCTGAACCTGTCTCTTAGTGAAGTCGCATCTTGGGGCGAGGCCAATCTGGTCAGGTTCAATGCGCTTAAGACCCAGGCGTGTCTTTTCTCAACAAAAAGGAGCCCATTCAATCTGGCTCCCACTTTCCAGGATGTACCCCTGCCTATAGCCAATCGGTTGGAGCTTTTAGGCATGACGCAAAACCCCAACCTCAACTTTGGCTCCTATATTGAGGCTACGGCCCAACGCGCAGCCAAGAAGCTGGGCATCCTCTCGAAGGTGCGACGATATTTCACACCGGAACAGTTACTCACACTGTATCAAGCACAAGTTCGATCGTGCATGGAATACCTACTGCTCTCATCTTTGGAACGGATCAGCCAAATACCAGCTTGAGGCTCTGGAGGCAATAAATAGGCATGCTAGAAGGCTCATAGGTGACAACAGGCTGTTTGATTCTCGGCTACAAAGCTTAGAGCATCGCCGCAAAGTTGCGAGCCTATAGGTATGTCTTCTATCGGGTACATTTCGGAGAGTGTGCTACGGAGTTGCATAACCTAATACCCTCATCGCGTTTTTACAATAGGACAACCAGGAGAACGGCAAAACGTCATCCATACCAGGTGGATTTGCCATTTACGCGAACCAAACGGTTTGCGTCCACTTTCATAGTGCGAACCCCAGGATGTGGAACGACTTGCCGGAGTCTGTGTTTCCTGCGCAGTACAGTCTGAAGGTTTTTAAGTCGCGGGTGAATAGGTACCTAATGAACAAGTGTGCTCCATCGTAGACCACATCGCTGCTTAACATCAGGCAGGATGGTGGTGATAAAAAATATATATAGGTACAATCAGAAAAAAAAAACAACGCATTACTCCCAATTAGTTTGAAGCGATTATATTAGTACAGAAGGAGATGTTCAGTAGTGTAAAAAAATCGGAACTGTTGTCATGAACTAATCTCCAAGTTACTGTTGATGCAGAGACATCCAGTTTTTGGAATGTTGTTCCTCTTGAAGCTATTAACAAAACACATTAATTTCAAAAGAAACGGACAAGTTGATTTTCAAATAAATCTTGAAAAGTAGTTAAAACTTGAAGTTACATTTCTAGAGAACTGTCAATAATTAAGAGATAAAACTTGGCAGATTAATATCGAGCAAAATTACCAACACGTAGGATATACGAGTATTCACTGGTTAAAATCGTTAGGGTCATTTTTGTGTTTGCTTACGTGGGTATAGCCTTTATTTGCAATCGGAAGGTTGTTGGTTTCCGAGATTGGCTGTTCTAGGAGTGTCTCTGAATAAGCAGCCGGCCATGAAACTTATTTACTTATGACCCTAAGGTTCAAACTCCTATAAATGTCATTAGACAGACATTAAGGTTAATTATTTACTTGTCACTAAATAGAACTCTATCTTATTGTCGTGATCGTGAAAACTGATGATAGACCACTTTCCGTGCCGTCCATACTTTTACGAACGCAGTCCCTCATACGGTGAAGGAAAATATAGTGATTCCGCACACCACAATGAGGTGTGTGAAACCTAACCTATCTGCCAATTCGTGTACGAAAAAAACTTTGAAGCGACGACATCCTGTCTCCGACAAATTGTTATTTAATGGGTAACCCATTATCCACGAAAGTGACCTTTTCCTATTGAATTTCATCACTGCTACAGTGACACTAACTCAGCCCTACAAAACGAGGATATTCCAACAATCCTTTGCAACAGTACAATATTCCTATCGATGGTTGTACAGCGGAAAAAAAAATTGACACAACCCATGACTTATTTCCATAGAACTATTGTGATAAAATTGTACGCATTAAAAATATCTCAATAGGTTTTACGTATTATACCGAAATGGTCAGAGATGAAATGGTTGAAATGAACATTGAACCAATTTATTACAGAACTAACATTACAGGGCACTAGTTGGGAGTCACCCGCGTGATCTCGGAACTCCTTCATCGCATACCTAGACATTCCGGAATATCGTTCAAACATGACATGAGCTGCGAAAACATGTAATCGGGCTCACCACCGTATTACCAGCATATTATCGTTGGGAACAAAATTAAATAAATTTTTGCCGTCATCATTGGAAGTCCAGAGCGCGGTACTTTTCTTATCTGGAAGGTTGATGCCGTTCCGACCTTATTCGCTGATTTACCAACTTCCGAGAAAATTATAAGCAATTTTTAAGCCGGGTAGGTGCCTTCTTAATATACTATCAAATGCTTAACACTTTACGGAAAGTAAGCATTTGTAGAGTCATTGCGATGAGAGAAAACTTCCACTAATCTTTGCCTGATCGGAAAATAAACTTTTATTCAATGGTTTGCGAAAAGTAAAAAGGTTTGCACGTAGGTAATAAAGACAAAACAAAAGTTAAGTAAAAAATAGTATGGTTTGCACCTTTTATGTAACTATCGGCGCGCAAACTGCGGACGAGATATTTGTCGTGAACAAATCATAAAAAAATACTATCAGTTATGACAACAAAAAATACACTTCACGAGTAAGGATCAAAGGGTCACCTTAAAGCGGCTACGTCTTTTAACTCCCGTAGGTACTCCGGATGTGCCAGCGAAGCCAAAGTGTTGCCGGATACCAGTTTTAAGATTATCAACCAGTATGAAGCTTGGTGAACTGGTGCCGGAAGGAAAAAAAACCTGTGCAGGGCGATCCCATACTTAGTCTAGTACTAAATACAAAAGATAAGTAACCATGTCACCCATCATAATATGTTAGGTTTTTCCAGGGTGTGGATAGATACCTACTATTAAAATTTAATGTTATGTAAAATAAAAGTCGTGGGATCCAGTATAACGTTTAAAACAATATTGGTATCTACGTTATCAAAATGCAATGTGTACCTACCTACTGATGAAAAAAACACACATTTTGTGTTGGTATACCTATAGCAAATAGCAACGAACGTGGTTTCGGTGATGGAATGGAATTAATAAATTAAAACATTGACGATCCTAATGAACAAGAACAAACGAAAAAATCTTGTTATAATCTGATAAAGAACAGTCACTGGAAAGAATAACTAGGTAAGTAAATAATATCTTTCTATAACATGAATAACATTCTACCACCAAACTGCTTATTCTTTTAATGCAATGTGAAAATTCCTGAAGGTGACTCATTATGTATTACTTAAAGGTGACCTATAAACGTGCCGTGCTAGTTTAGTAACACAAATAGTGTATTTCTCATACTTGGCGTAAAAACGCTACACAAGGGACATTCATTTTTATTATTCTAATTGTTCACGTAGATTTATGTAATAGTGCATTCTGCCCTAGGTACCTACTTAATTTATGTAACCAATCTGGTTTACGCATACCACAACACTACATCTCAAGTGAAGGGGAGTAGGAATGAGAAGGATAGTAATTACTCTGACACTAACCACCAATGTGAGCGCAATAGTGGTAAGTGTATTTAAGTACAGTTCACGTCTTTTTAAAGTAGACGTGTATACGGTCTCTTGTTATTTCAATCGTAACTACCTACGAGAAATACCTAAGCCTAATTGACCGTAACGTGATAATTTAAAACTAGATGTAACAACAACCGTTCCCACACAAAAAGAAACAATAACGTTTTAAAACGTAGTATGTTTACGTGCCGCGTTCCGTTCGTTTAGTTGCAGTTAGAGCGCAATGCTCGAGGGCAATGTACATAATGTATGATTGAATCACACAGCATCTAATCAAGCATCATTTGGGTGATAGTGAATTAGTCAGTTGTGCGACAGCAGCGGTTGTGGACGCACGCACTCAGCGCTCTCCGACTAAATATACACGCGTAACCATGGAGCAGTTCAAAATCGTCGATTTTGAGACTCTAGGTAAGATATAACGTTTAACCAGTACATTTATTAGTTGTGAGAAGTCACCGTAATGTATTAGTATATAGTAGCTTTACTTTAACAGAATATTTTCGATAATAAAAGTATTACTTCCAAAATTCATATTGCAAACAAGTATTTATTACCTACGTAGGTATCTAATTCTGGCGTTGTCAATGTGTGAATGAGTGACCTAGATTTTAAAGTGCACAAATGTTATTGAATTAATTTTATCCAAGAAATAGGTAGCATCCTACTTTTCACGGATAATACTATGGTTATATTTTGTGGTGTCGATTAAACTTATTTATTTTTAGAAGTTAGATACCTAAGAAGTGGTTAGGAAACTTCAGCTGTTCCTCTAACAAGCGTCATCGTATGAGCCGGCACCGACTCTAGAATAATGCTAGGGATTAGCTAAGGCATCTGCGTGTGTAAAATTTCCAGAATATGAGTATTATGAGGTGTTTGTTATACTTATTGTAAAGTTTAGTCATTGGAACCCGTTCAGCAGTTTTCGATTGATCCAAAAAACAAACTTATTCAAATAATACTATTGAAAATTTTATTCTATTTTAGACCATCTCACCTACTAGCCAATTCAGATATGAACGTATAACGTAACGTATCCTCTAAAGGCTTTAACCGTTCACTGTTCGACGAAGAGATAACTATTAAGGAATTCGGCGTGAAAGGTATGGAAATTATACAGTTGCGCAAACTACACATTAAACTACGGTTTCTCGAAGAATGATAAAAAGTTGATGAGCGCCGTTGGCTGGTGGCGGTTGCATCACAGCGCTGACAACTGTTTTTACTGTTAGTTCCATTAATTTAGTTCGGTAAATCTCTATATACCTACAGGCCGTCCCAAACTTATAAGTACATCTATATACTGGAAAATGAAGGGGAAGTACCTACCTTAAATATCGTAAATAGGGAATTTTGCTCAAAGAAGACTATGTTATTTTTAAAAGTTAGTAATTATGTATTCATTGATTTGTAAAAATTACTTGCTTTGTCTGGGAATCAAACCAACATAAATGTAAAAAAATCACCCTTTTTATGATGCTGCATTATGAAAGAATAGCTAAAAAACTCTGCTTAAGTAACATAGTATTTAAACTATAAGTAGGTATAAAGTAATGTAATAATACGATCTTAGTTCTTCAATAAAATAACGGGTGCTTATAATATCATTACTTTTTATCCATTTATTATTCGATTAGGGGTATAATCGATTAATAAGAACACAATCACTTAACTTCATACCTATATGAAAGTTTTTCACTTCAATTCAATTATATAATTATTATACTGATAATAGAATAATTATGGTTGATAACACGTTGTACTTTAGGAAATACGTATCTAAGTAGCTCTAACCACGGCAATTCTATTGAAAAATCTAACCTAACCATATTAGTCTTAGTTACTAGATACCTACTAATAAACGGAATATGGAGACTTCGTTATTGTTACTTAATATTTATTCGTGATATTGCCCTCTATTTACATAATCCAACTGTTATCATGTTTTGAAATAAAAATATAATACTTATCTAATAACAAAACAATTGTCATTGTTCAACAGATGAGAGTGTGAAGAGTTTGTTGCGGGAAGCGATGGAGATAAGGAAATGCGCTTACGTTCCTTACTCGAAATTCGCCGTGGGTGCTGCCATACTGACTGAATCTGGGTCGGTGTATACAGGTTGCAATATAGAGAATGCTGCGTTAAGTCCGTCTATATGCGCAGAACGCGCGGCCCTGTCCCGCGCTGTGTGTGACCGCCAGAAGAACTTCGCCACCGTGGCCGTAGTTGCCCACCAGCGGGACTCATTCACAGCACCCTGCGGCGTCTGCCGGGAAACACTCAACGAGTTCCCGGCCTCACACGGCGACACAGACATTTACCTCTCAAGACCCAGCCTCGACAAAGTACTATGCACAAAACTATCAAAAATATTACCCCTGTCCTTCGTCAGCTACACTAAAGACAGCGTTGTCAACTAATCAGTATTTGCAACAGTATTACGATAAGGTATGCTATACTAATGACGCAAATGTATTTATTCAACACTTGCCCCGTGTAAGATAACATTTAACAGAACAAACAAATCGTTAAAAAGTTCAAATAAAAACAAATGTTATATTCAAAATCAACTTGTTTTATTTATACATCGTCGTCACTATTTTCACTTTAAATAATGAAGGAACTAGCTAACATCAAATAATAATACATTATATAACTTAAACAACACAATAAAAACTAATCTTACTTTATATGGAACACAAATATTTATATAATACAAGGCGATATCACCTCGCCGATGAATTAAGAATAGACTTACTAAACTTTAACACAAAAAAATATGTTTCTTATTTACAATATTTACAAAGAATCAACAGTCTACCAGAACGGACACCATCCGATGTAGCTCTGACAGAGGTTCTCGTTGCTCGTAGCTTGTTTAATGAGGAGATCGACTTGTTTCTTAACGCTCACTGTCTCATCTACGTGCGGAAAGTCTTTGCCGGTGAGTTTGTCTTTTATCCTATTGACAACTGTGAGGGCTCTCTTGTTTAAATTGATACCAACTGGCACTTCTATGGATTCCGTCATGTGTAGATGATGTCTACTCCTGCTGGGTAGAGTGGACGGTGACTCGGGGTCGGTGCTGCAGAGTGACGTCTCGGACATAGAGTGCCGGCCAGTCTCCACCAGTCGCCAGTTCAACAACGGGTCGTAGACGAAAGCCTCTAGTACAGCCATCACGCTGTCCTTATGCTTGTGCAGTACCTCCATTACGGACTCGCACGTGCTACGGTATGTGCCTTCGATGCCCGTCACCTGCGACAACACGTGACCGATATTAATTAAAAACTCAAGACGAAACACAATTAGACTTGCAAGCGGCGTACCACCCGACTGTCTCTTTTCCAACAAAATGTATAAAAATGTAAGAACATTGTTAAACTGTGTAGTGATTACATACATTATTTAGCATACTATGTGCTACCACACCCTTGTGGGGATGTATGTGTGTGTTCTTCCAGCTTTTGACTCGTAACAAAGTCAACGTATACAGGGCATCCCACGGCCATGCCACATACTTATTATTGTATATGTTATGTATATTGTATTGTATACTTAAGGTCTTTTAAGGTTAAGGTTAAGGTTAATTTCTAAAACAATTTTAACTGCGTTCATAGATTTTTGAATAATTACACGTTTGAACCGGGAATCGAACCTGCTACACGAGAAAAAAATCACCCTGTAGCTTTTTCATACCGATCGAAAGGGTTCATCAGAAGGATTATTTTTTGCTAAGTAACACAGCGTCAGAAATAAAAGGAAGATCATGACTTTTAACTTTTTTAATACAACATTAATCTATTTATCAAATGCTCAAAATGTCTCCCCTCCTGTTGAATACAAAGTTGCACTCTTACAATACATATACAATAATAAGTACCTTTCATATTGTAGATAGAACTACAATATTTAAGGTACTTTCCCTCCATGTGGCATGGCAGTGGGTCGCCTTGTATACGTCAACTAGGGACGACAACGTGAGGGAGTTTTGCGCGGGAAGCGATGAAATGCAAATGGTTTCATTATTTCTCATTTTCAAAAATAATTTTCCGCTGCAATGATTGTGTTAATGTGGCGGTATTCATGTAATAATGTGCCGGTGATGAAAAATAATGTAGAGAGAGAGAGAGAAGTAAAGAAAAGCCCTCCTATTTAATCAATTTGTTATTCCCGTGTACCACGCAGCATTGGTTCACCCTCACGTATTAACGAAACTTTGACACAACTTTGACTACTTTATCGATCGACTGTGACACTTGACATTGACATTACCTATATTATGGGGAATTATTGTTTTGTGACTTTATTGAAAAGGGTTTGGCTGATAGTTGTATAACCAATTCCTGTAAAATATTAAAAGCAAAAAAAAAATACGACGGTGACTCTAACCACCAATCTATACTAATATGAATGCGAAAGTAACTCCGTCTCGCTTTCACGCCAAAACTACTGAACCGATTTAAATGAAATTTCTTTTACAGATAGTTTAGAGCCTGATACAGAACATAAGCTACTTTTTATCCATATACTGTGTAATAGTTTGTATGAAACTATAACTCGTCGGGCGTCCACTAATGTCTTATAACAGACACATTAGACGAATGATTTTTAACTCCAACTATGCGCAAGAGATTAGGATTAAAAGGTTGGGAAATATACACGTGGAGCGCCCACCGAGATTATATTAACATAATGACATTATAAATTAAATCCTACTTCTGAGTTTTAATAGCACTGTTGATATTTATTAAAATTGTTTTGAATTATGCAAATATAAATAGAATGTTTTCCTCCCACTGTGTGGTTATCAAGCGCGAATTAAATAAACGAGCTTATGTACGGCAGAGAATTTTTCACCCATATACCTTTGCTCTCAGGGTAGTAACGGTACTACCCTCGTGAGCAAAAGTACCGGGTTGTATAGATATATACAACTTTAATAAATTATATAATTCTGAAAGTAGTCAAATTGAATACAAGATAACAATACTTTATGATTTTATTTTTCGCTTTTTTTATTGTCTTTAAAAAAGAGTTCCTGTTACTCAGCTAGCTCTCGATTGCGAGAGACTCAGAGATGTGTTGTACACAAAATTATGTGTGACCCGGAATTTTTGCCCACGAATGTAATTACTGGGCTAGACAGCGAATAGTTTGAGTTATTCATTAGACTTTTTTTTCTATTTTAGCCTATAAAATTACTCACCGCCTGTAACGTTGGGATAAATTTACTTGAGCATCTGTGGTCCAGTTGGTCGGATACTTGACTTGTAACCGAGAGGTCGCGGGTTCGAGTCCGGCTACTGGACGTGTACCAATG
>SJJU01012516.1:0-10260 GCA_012932125.1 Conopomorpha cramerella
TCTGACGGCGAGCTAATCGCGCATCTCAAGTGAGTAAAAAATAAAATACACTTCACGCCTTTTGATCCCAAAGCGAGGTAGGCAAAGGCACTTGTTAAGCAAACATTGTGCTTTCTTCGCGGGTGTGTCGCACTATTTGTGTTGTACATTGCGTTTTGCAAGGAGTAACCACAACAAACAATAATGAAAACTGAAAGTATTCAGAATCGACCGTTTTCGCAAATCATCGGTTTATTCTATCCTGGATATATCGTCAATTTTCTATAAACAATGTTAATGACATTTTTTAAGGAAATGCTCACTGGCATTATACTGAAAGTTTAAAACGGGCATATAGGTACGGTCACGACACATATAACGTCGAAACGTCGGGCAAACAACGAAGGTAATCTGAATGCTTATCATTGATTAATCTTCGCGCTATAATACCCGTTAGGTAGGATCATACCAGATTTGGATAGGTAGAAGGGGCAACATGGGCGCTGGTGAAGGCGAGTGCTGACGCGTCGCAAGGTGGCCACCTTAAACCTACATTTGGGTCGCAAGTCCCAAACACTAGCGCACAGTTTCCTATTTTTACCACGCTATGGACCCGGCACCCGCACGGTAAATCCATGGAAGGCTAAGAAATTGGTCTCTCTCTTAATGACAGTTTATATATCTATTATAATGCTCGCATTGATATGTTAAACTGAAGAGTTTAAATACTAACTATACGACCGCCGTTCTTACCCAGGGGTCCGACGGAACCTGTCCACTGTCTGTCAGTGTTCCACGACGAGTTGATCACGGGCACCACCAACAACCGCATTGGAGTACACACCGCACTACACCAGGACGCGTCATTCTCCTCCACAAAACTGCGCTCGGACACTTTCAAAGGTGTACTGACGTGCATGTCAGTATTGCCGCTAAACAGGTTGCTTTTGTTAGGCAGCGACAACGGCACGATCAGTTTGCTTTGCTGATGTTTGCTTAACGTTTTGAATGTATTTGTATACATACATACGTAACGTATAGAAAATCACGTCTATAGATTGACGGAACGGGTACATGCGTAGTGGTTTCACATTTCTGTAGCTCTGTAGAACCCTAGTGAACTTCAAAATCTTTCGATATTTTCGTTTGTTGTGCATTTGAGCAGGTGTCGACACCGCGAAATTATAATAGTCTTTTTCATACAAAAAGTACAATTAGCTAATGGAGTTTGTATGAACTCGAATTTTGTTTGTTGATTCATATCCCAAGAGTTCTATGGAACGAAAAAATAACGACTGGCATGTACCCGAGGGAACCTATGACGTGACTGTACGTGTATAACTTCTAATTCTATGTGGAGTGGAAATTTTACTATGTCGCACATTGGATGACCACTGAAATCAAAAGTAAAGAATTAGCAGTCTATGGCTCATTCACCAATGAAACCATACGACACTTACATTCCCGTTCCATCCCGACCTTATCTACGACGTAGCTAAAGTATATTTAAGACACGTTAGTAAACAGTAGTGTTTTGTGTTATATGTAAATTGTGATAGATGCAAAAATGTTTAGTTATAGACGAGATTGATTGATTGATTGATGTCATTCTGATGAACTACTTTTGTTTTGTGAAACATACACACACACACACACAGTGAAAAAATCAATTTGGTCGTTAGATGTTGAGTAAAACTTAAGCAAAAAAAGACATAATTTAAGCACATACTTAACCACCAGTTAAGTCATTCCTCATTTGAAAGAAAACATTAATAGTTTAAGGAACTTTTGTATAGAGTTATTCACTGTAATGAAATGATATCACACGTTGAACAAATATAATTTAATTTAAGTAAATTTTAATAATTAATTTCCTCATGAAATAAGTTTAATAGATAACATCACTGTATTATTTTAATGGTATGAATTAATTTGTTTTAAGAATACATGTTTTAATTAAAGGAAATAACATTCAACAATATCATATTATAGTTAAGATTAAACACTTAGATGCATTCCAGAACTATTCAGCTATTGATTGTGATGAAAACTAGATTAAAAAAGCAGACTTTTATAAGTCAAAACATCTGTCAACAAACATAGAGGCTGTTTTTTCTACTTGAAACCGCCAACGCCTAACGAAAAACTCCGAAAATGTCCGTAACCTAACCTAACCTTAGTGTTGTTTCAATGACGCTGTAGTCTCTAGTTTATTCGATAAATTCAGTTCGGTGCTAAATAAAAGTCAACCTTGTATGTACTGAATAAAGGCCGTTTTAATATTGTATCTATTACGACAGGTGCAAATTGATTTGTTACTTTAACACCACCAAATAGGGTATATTTTGCATTAACAACAGGACATAATAACCGAATTACTGAGACTTAGCGTTAGTGACACAGCCTTTGTCATCAAAACTAAAGCTCTTTCTTGGCCGACCGCACACGCAATATCTTCAGAAGGAAAACAGCTCATTAATTAATACAAAATAGAGTGCAATATTTGTTTTAAAATAACAGACGATGATGAAGAATAATGTAATAAAATAATAATAAGTACAATCGTAACATACTTGCCAAAGACTTGTTTAACTAAAAAAAAGCATATTATGGAATACGTTACATACATTTCAATGTTAAGCGTGATATATATATTTCTTTGTAATTTTGTGTACCCGTAAAAATAAAAAATAAGATGCAAACATTTTACAGATATAACAACAGCAATTTTACAATTTTTAAGCTGGAGGTTTTTCGCAATATAAAAAGGATGGGGAAAGCCACAGTATTAATCGGGTGTGTGCCATTTGTTCCACAGAACAAGCAAGCAAACAAACAAACGATATAGTTCTCCCTTTTTTTAGAGAAAGAAAATGTCGAACACACTGATGTTGTTCAATAACGTCATGTTAGTTAGATTAGAACATGTGAAAAGTCAAACTTAATTTGTACAGAAGGGCCAGTTTAACTTTGAAACATTATATTGGCTAATTGGATAAAACAATAATGTCAAACGATTACATAAAAGACCACGGATGGCGCTGATGAAGCTAAAAACAAGTTGATTCAAATTGTGCGGTCCATAAAAAAAAATAATCTATAAATTTATCTTTGTTTTCTTTCTGGTTGGTTACCTATGTATAAAAGCAATGCGTACTTCTGCGGTCTTTAGCTGTGAAAATAATAATAAAGTATTAATAAATTCAATCTTTTGTAGCTTTGTAAACTCCATCTGTCATATAAAACATCATCATTTTCTTTTGGTTTTTCTTTATTTTTATCCAATAGCTCATTGTGATTAACGCCACCAAATAGAGTATTTAGCACCTATTTGTAATAGGTAATGCGAGAGACCTACCCATTTAAATTATACATGTTGAGATGTATTACTACGAATGTATGAAGTCGCGTTGGTTCCTATAAGTTCATACATATGTACATTACATAAATAAAATACTATTTTAATCGAATCAAATCGTTGTGTTATTTCAATTGAACACTGCCGGGGAACCGTCTAGTCCCAGTATTTCCTTTCCGAAGGAAAATTTATACTTTTTAGGTCCAATAAGGAAATGGTATAGGAACAAATGGGAATAAACGACATTTGTGTCAATGAATGCCCTTATGAACAGCCTTGTTATTTGTTTAATAATAAAATATATGAGATGTATGTATGTATGTAAAAAGGCGATAGATTTGCTGGGATCGTAACAAGTGGAGGCCTATGCACAAAATAAATTTGGTCCATGCGTATCGTAGGAGTTTGGTAACAAATATTGCCACACGAGAATTTAAGTTATAGATATTATTCTCTAGTATATACTCTTCAGGGGTATGATTCCAACCTTTACCTATTCATGATTCCCAATATGGTGGTATAATGGTTCTAAGGTTTAAAGAGTCTAATTCTAATTAAATAATACTCCTGGAAACCATATTTGTCCACTTGCACCCAATACAGAGGATCCACATTGAAACAAATTCACGAAGAGTTTATAATTTTATTAAAAAAACATGCCTATTCTGTTAATACAAAGGAGATAAGAGATGTCTTAAACGAGAATATTAGATACAATCGAACTAAACAAAAAAATTTTTCTAATATAACTCACAAAGATGTGTTAAAAAAATTATCACTGTAATTCCCTGTAGTTTTTATGTATCAGTAATAAGTCTCTTTCTCCACCCATTTGGAGATGTTGTTTCGTATAATGTACCGCCGGAGTTCATCCCCCGCTATCATTAGAACGAAGAATGGGGCAGACAGAAAGAAATCGTACCAGGACAAAGGCTCAGTTCCCAGATATTTGTTGCAGAACGGCACGTAAGTAACGAGCAGCGCCAGCACAAGGTCCACGACAATGGCCACGTTCAGAATCATATTATGCATCCCTTTCTGGCACAACGAAATTCTCCTAGTTTTGCAGATAATCACGTCTGAGATCTGCGTGATACATATCGCCACGAAATAAGCAGTCTGCGCGCGACGCTCTACACGCTTCCGATCGTCGAAGTACCAGATCCGGTTGAGGGAGTCCGGCACCGCGGTGTCGGTGTGGTCCCACGTGTCGCGCGTGAACAGCAGCGACGACGGGAAGAAGCCGTCCTGGGCAAACACCACGAAGTACGAGAATATTCCGCTGCAGAACTGAATTAGACCCACTTGGAAATAAGCCATGAATAGCAACACACGATTGACAAGGTGGTCGGTTGGTTTGCGTGGCGGCTGCATCATGATGTCCTCCTCAGACTCCTCGTAGGCCAGGCTGATGGCGGGCAGCAGGTCCGTGCCCACATTCACAATCAGGATCATCATCAGGGTCAAGGGCAGTGGGACGCCCAGGCAGGCGTATAGGACAAAGGGAAACATTTCCGGCGTGTTTGATGTTAATGTGTAAGCTATAGATTTTTTCAAGTTGTCGAATATCCTACGGCCTTCCTGTATACCGAGGACGATAGATGAGAAGTTGTCGTCCAGCAGTATCATGTCGGCAGCCTTTTTTGACACTTCAGTGCCGGTGATGCCCATGGAAATGCCGATGTCAGCTTTCTTCATGGCCGGGGAGTCGTTCACACCGTCGCCAGTGACCGCCACCACGTAGCCCAGGGATTGGTAATTCTCTACTATGAACAACTTCTGCTGTGGACTTGTCCTTGCAAATGTAATCTCCTCATACCGTTCTTGAGCTGTTCTCAGCTCAGCGCTAGTCATTTTACGTAGTTCATCACCGTCTATAATTGCTGCCTTGAATTGGCTTTTTATGTGCGATGGCACATCCGCCACTTCAATGTGATGTTCAAAGGCGTAATCATACGCTGTTGGGTACGTAACCGTCCCACATTGTCGCGATATAGCCAATGCTGTTACGGGATGGTCGCCGGTCACCATTATAACTTTGATTCCCGCTTGTCTGCATACATTGATACATTTATCAATTTCAAATCTTGGTGGATCTATCATTGACACAGCACCAACGAAATTTAGTTGCTCTAGCGGAAAATTCGGATTATCTGTATCGAATTTGAAACCAAGGGGAAATTTGTCTTTTGGTAGATTCTTGTCACAATAACCAATGACCCTTTCTCCCATATTGGCAAGCTTTATGAAGTTAGCTTTGAGATCACGTTTGATTTGCGCATTTATGGGCTGGATGCCATCGTCTGTCGCTACGGTGGTGCAACGTTCTAATATAATTTCAGGCGCACCTTTCATAATTAAATAGTTAGATTGAGTCGCAGCCATGTTGTGTATAGTTACTTGGTATTTGTACGCAGAACTGAATGGAATCAAAGCAACTTGTGGGTTTTCCTGTTGCAACTGTGTAGCTGATCGGTTTGCCTCCATATAACGAAGTATGGCTGCTTCTGACGCGTCGCCGAGGATTTTTCTTTTTTTTATTGGTAGAAGTAGATTCTCCTCTCCGGGAGCAAATACTGCTTTTAAATTAAGGGAGGCGGCGACCTCTAATTCGGCAAACGCCGGGTGAGTCACCTGACTGTGGTCTTTTCTGTCTAATATTGTAAAATTGCAGAATAAATGCGAGATACTCATTTTGTTTTCAGTGAGTGTGCCTGTCTTGTCGGAGCAGATACACGAGGTAGAGCCGAGAGTCTCAACGGCGTGTAGCGACTTAGCGAGACAGTTTTTCTGTTTGAGCCGTCCGGCGGCTAGAGTCATGCACACTGTTAAAGTTACCAACAGGCCTTCGGGTACGTTCGCCAGGACTATTCCGAGCATATACTGTAAAGCCGAGATCCAACTCTTTTGAATTACGTAAACCATTATGAAAAATACTATGCCGAAACCAAATGCCACACCACATATTAGTTTGATAAAATACGTGATTTCCTTAGCAATTGGTGTCGGTTCCTTTTCAAGGCCGGTGACAAGGCCGGCGATTTTACCCATTTGCGTGTGGTCGCCCGTTGCGATCACCAAGCCACGAGCATTACCTTCTACCACCGGACAGCCGAAGTAAACCATGTTCTTGGACTCCAGCGGGTTAGGGTTAGTGCATTCTGTCCCGTGTTTGACAGCCTTAGACTCGCCAGTGAGCGAGGACATATCGGTTGAGAAGTTAGTGCAGGAGAGGATGCGCACATCGGCGGGCACGATGTCTCCGGCCTGCATCAGCACCACGTCACCCACCACTACGTCTGCATTAGGCACGTGTATTTGCTGCCCGTCGCGAATAACCAGAGCGTTAGGCGGCACCATACTTTCAAATCCGCTCATTACTGATGCGTTTTTGGCCTCCTGGAAGAACGCGAATAGGCCCGTGCCGACGATTGTGAGGATGATGACGACGGCGAGGTACAAATACTCTGATTGGGAGTGGGCGCTTGAGGAGCCATTAGGGTCAATCTTGTCACCGACAAAGTAAGCGATGAGATTGATGATTGCGCCGATCCATAACACAATTTGGAACCATCCGAAAAGATTGTGCATGAATATCTTGCAGTAGCCGGAGCCGCCGTATTCGCGGAGAGTGTTGGGTCCATGTTCTTCGAGGAGCTGAGCGGCGAACTGCGAGGAGAGTCCATGCTGGAGGTCGGTGCGGTGGAGGGCAGCGAGCTGAGAGGGCGTCAGGAAGTGGTCCCCGGTGAGGGGCTCCTCCAGTAAGTGCTCCGCTACGTGGTGCGACAGCACGGACGCGCGCCGGTTGCTGCCGGCACCCAGCGAGGTCGTCGACAGCCGTCCATGAGTGTATCGGTTCGTTAAACCCATCTTTTTATATTAATATTATTACAATAGAGAACAACAATTAATTTTCCATTACTTTCTTGTTGTTATTTACTATAAACAAACAGAATATGTCAGACAGAATAATACTGTCGATTCTTCTTGACTTGTAGATGTGGTCTATGGTCTATATTTTCTTTTTGATGTATTAGGTATAGGTGATTTATATGTCGTGGATGACATGCTGAATTGGAGAAACAATCGTAGTGATACAAGGTCATCGAAAATTTGAGCTCTCAGTCTAGATTCCCACATCTTCCCGCAACCCTACCCCCGGACCCTATGCCCTTGTTCCACATATATTATAGTCATACACTTCTACATGTACCTATGACTACTTAAGAAAAATATAAGCCATGTATTTTTATACTTCTTCATCTATGTATGACTACTTGGAACAAGTAACTACTACTCGGTAGTAAAGTTTCCTGCCCCTTTCGCTACATGGCCTCTTGATTGGTTATTAATTATATTGAGGTCAAAGGTGGTTATCCGCCCGATATATGTAGAAATGAATGATGTGGAATGACTTGCCGGAGTCTTGTGTTTCCTGCGCAGTAGTCTGAAGGTTTTCAAGGTACCTAATGAACAGTGTGCTCCATCGTAGACCACATTGCTGCTTAACATCAGGCAGGATGGTGGTCAAACGCTTGTTCTTAATGATAAAAAAATCTGTTGCCGTAATAGGAGTTAAACATCTATCCGCTGTAGATATGAAAAATAAGAAGGCAGTGCCTCTTTCCACTCACCTCAGAACTATAGTGTAGGTACCTAATATATACCTCAAAAGCGATAAAACAAAAAAAAAAATTGAAGAAGATCACTTTTATTTATTCACAAAACTACACATGAAATCACACATCAAAACAAAAGAAAAGATTACGGGCACAACGGTTTCTCAGCCACATTCACATCGTCTTCCTCTATATCACAACCTTCTTCTTCACACGCCGCGTCTTCTGTCAACCTCGGAGTGTTTCCTGGCGAATGTATGGTGAGCGTATTGTGCACTACAGCCAGTTTATCCTCCAAGTAGGGGTACTCCCGTGTCAGGGTGTCTGTGATGCGTCGCAACTTCTCATTGAACTCTTTGCTTTGGTTGTACTCCTTGAGCACAACGTGTTTGGGCTTCCGCACCTTGAGCGATTGACGTTTGATGGCCGTCATCAGTTCCGAGCCCAGGCGCTGATGGCGGACCACTCGCTCGAGTAGCTGGACAAAAGAATTCATATTATGATTAAAGTAGGAATGTACGGTCGGCCAAGAAAATGGTCTATCAGTTTCGATGACACTTCCTGTGTCACTAAAACATCAATAAGGTTGAGTTGGTCTATTGTGACAAGTGAACAATGAACCTTCGTGTCTAATGACATTCATATGAGTTTCAACCTTAGGGTGGTAGAGCAGATTCTTGGCCGACTGTACAGCCTGATAATGATATGGCGCGTGAGTGTTGATTTATGTGGTCCGTTCTTCTGACCAGGTTTTTGAACGAAAAAGTGGAAGAAAGAACAGAGTTGCGAAGTAATAATTAACTATTTCAGTGATAGGGCCCATCGCCGTTTTATGATTTATGCACTTTTTGCCAACTAAGGTTGTTGCCAACTAAACTTGAGGTTTTCATGGTTTCCTAACTTTTATGAGGAGTAAAATGGAATGACTCAAGCAGTAGATAAATAATTGAGTTACGTTTGTTGGTTCAGCTGATCATATAGCAAAAAACTTGCAGTGTAAAATTTTGAAAAAAAAATCTGAATACTCACCCACTGCTTCTCCCTGTCAGCTTCGATACATTCCCTCAGTAAAGAAGCGACGTTTTCCTCGAGGGTGGAGTTCTGTTCGTTCATCTCCGCTACTTCCTTCTCAAGTCGCTCTTGCTCCTTCTGCAGGAATTCCAGACGCGCTTTGCTTTCCGATAGGTCCTGTAAATATTTTTAAATTTGACTTTTTTTTGTATTAAATAAGTTTTGATTTTGATTTAGTTATGGTAGACATAACTTCTTCACCGATGTTTGCTTCAACCCCATGAATGAAAACGTATGTGTGAAAGTAATTGTCATAAAAAAGCGATAACCGCTGCCGGTTGAAATTGTTATGGGTATTCCTGGGAGCTAGAACATTACCACAAATTGCTCTCGATCCCATAACAGCAGAATATATATACATATTTCACAAGCATATAAAAGCTCATCACTAATAATTCACCTATCCAAGACGTGTGGACGCGAATTGAATACACCCCAAACCAACATTTCTCGTCTTGGGGGTCGTAAGAGGCGACCGAGGGAACCCTCCGGAGGATGGGCAGTAGCGCATTGTGACTTAAACCACAATACCACTGCGATCGCCAACCCGCCTTCCAACCGTGGGGATTGATCATGAAAATCGTTGGGGGTGGCCCGTAGTCCAGCAGTGGACGTCATGTGGCTGATGATGAATTCAGCTATCGTCCTGTTGGAATCCAACCCGCGACCCTCCGAACCAGAATTGCAGACCTACGTATCATTCACAAAAGCAGGCTACGAAATAGTTAACCGACCTTAGTGACCCTAGCTACGTCAGCCTTGGCCAGTCGGAGCTTGTGGTGGTACTGCGCCTGCGAGGTGTGTCCGGCGCCGTGCGCGCGCTCCACGGCGGCCTGCGCGCGCGTCTTCTCCATCACGTTCTCGCGCCGCGTCACGCACTGCGCCAGGTCCTCTGATAACTTGTCCGCTATGCGACGCAGTTGCTCGCGACGCACCTGGTTATGGATTTTAATAAGTCATTTCTATTTGTTTCTGTTCTAAAATGTTTTCGTAGCTATTAAAAGTAACAAAGGTTCTTCTCGAGCTCGTTTTTTTGTGTAAAAAAATAAAAACTATGTTTTTTAGGCTACTAGGTGTAACAATATTCAGGAAAAGCAATAAGGTGTTATTGTGTGAAACACAGAACTGTAACATTATGTGAAAATATAGGTACGTAAGTTACGGAATAGGCGCCACACTAGGTACCCTGATCATCTGCAGCCCCAATGGTCAGCACCGCGATAGAAAGCTTAA
>SJJU01012517.1:0-12226 GCA_012932125.1 Conopomorpha cramerella
ACACTTCACGCCTTTAATCCCAAAGAGGGGTAGGCAGAGGCACTTGCTAAAGCAAATACCCACGGTTCACCAGCGTATTTAACCCAACGTGACAGGGGGTGAGCCCATCGCCGTTATAGGGTTCACACAACTTGTGGTGTGCGGGTTTCATCACGATGTTGTCCTTCACCGTACGAGCGTTGCGTACATAGGCTCTGAAAAAGAGTCCCATTGGTACACGTCCAGTAGCCGGACTCGAACCCGCGACCTCTACAAGTCACGTATCCGACCAACTGGACCGCAGACGAGAGACGAGTTTATCGAATGAGCCCTTTTTATCGTTTTTTTATGATAGGTGGAATCAAATCTGCGTAAGCACATATCGCTAGGGGAAATTTCAATTGACGTAAGGGACAAATGGCTACTTTTCAGGAGAAGCAAAAATCTTTTTTTTTTTTAGAAAAATGGAGATAACTTTTTATTTTTTCATGATAGAAGAAAGTGATACAGGCAAGAAATATTTAATTTCGAAAGCTTGATAAGACTCCTAGTGTGTATAAAGCCTATCTTCTTTGGTTTAGGAGATAGAATCCCTTACAACCTTGTAATTTTGACCAAAATTTGTGCCAGTGTCTTTTACCACCTAACTTACTAAAACAAAAAAAGGGCGTAACTCTAATTTTTTCTTGCAAAACATTGTTTTGTTCATCGTAAGTATCAATGTAACGTCTACGATTATGGCGTAACTGAACAATTTGTAACCCTAAATAATTATAATTTTGGAAAATAACTAGTATCTATCTCTACGTAGGTGCTTTTTTATATGAGCACAAATACGAATAGTAATGCGGATAGTGGTTAAAAAAAAAATAACTCATTAAAAATTAAATTTCTTCTCATTTATTATAGATGTGTACCTAAAATCAGTAAAATCAGTCTCAGCATAAGAAATCAACAGATAGGAACATAAAAAACTGTAAGTATTATTAATAAAAAAGTCTTTTATTAAAAAAAATAGGTAGGTACCTACCTAGTTAAAAGGCACCCTGCTTGTATAACAACATGATTTTTTTTATAAAATCTTAAAATTACAGAAACTAAAGTTAAATAACCCTGATAGAATTTAATGCGCAAAGTTACATAACAATTTGCATCTATCTAAAAATCTAAACAATTAATAAATATATTCGACCTTATTACAAAACGAGGTCTAACTTTAGTCTTGGTTTGTATTGATAATCAACATCACCAGAACAAAATACCCTAAACCTTACAATTATCATACGTAAACCTACTAAAAATTCTCAAACATTAAATCATAAGCATTGACCGTATATACGTATACCTACCTCCTACACCCGCATATGCATAATGATTTCAATGCGCTAACTAAAACAACGATTAAGTATGTTTGCATTGGTATTTAGGAATCCAGTAAAGTAATGAGAAAGACATTCATAGCACGACGATCAACGCCGACGTGGACATGAAATTTTCAAGAATCACTCGAATTACTCATCTACTAAATCAATATTATCCTCTTCATCGGTTTCTGGCAAAGTATCTACGATACTTCCTATAACTGGCAAATTAAGGTAGTCATTGTGAAATCGCTTTGGTATAGTAAGTTCATCGCACAGACGTTTTAGATCCTTAAACTTAGCTTCTGATATTGGCAGTCGGGAAGAATAGAGTGCAGGTTTTTCAATCGGTGATTTATTTTTGTTTTAGTGTCTTTTTGTTTTTCGTAGTTTCCGTTTTCTTTAATTCTTTTAACGTCTTTTTATTTTGGTTTGATTTTTTTACTCTTGTTGCATCATTCGTTTTCTTTTTTGTACCTAACTTCAACGTAACAGAAATAGACTCAGCATCAGGTTTCATCGAATATTTTACATCTATTACGTTTGGATTTTTCTTCTTAAAAGTTACGATTCTCATTTTTTTCAATTCTATTTTCTTCAAAGAAGCTGTTGTGAAAGTATCATTGGCGTATTCTTCCCAGTTTATAAAATCATTATACTCCATTACATTTATTTCATACGGATGTGGTCGTTTTCTTGAATACTCCATAAATTTTGGCCATTGACTAGGACTCCACACAGTCACTTTTTTTACTTCTCTTTCTATTATCGCGTGTATTGAATCAACTGGCATATAAGTGTGTCCAGGCAATAAATAATTTATTTGAACAACTTCAATGTTTGTGGCTGTCTGAATAGAATTATTTAACATTGAAAGAACTATTTTATTTTTGTTTTGTCCTGGACATGAGTCACAGTATAACAAAACATTCTTTACACCACGTTCGTCAAGTTTCTTCAAGTACTTGTAAACACGTGTGCTCGGTTGAGATCTGGTCCGTTCTGGAGTCTCTGCAGCGTTGCCAAGTTGACTGGCGATACATCCAAGTGATAAGATGCCTCTACGAGGCTGCCATCATGTCCGTCCAAGTACAAAATCAGCAGACACGTCCCATACCATTGCATCGAGGAGTGAGACAAGGGGATGTTATTTCCCCGAAATTTTTCACAAATGCAATGGAGGATATGTTCAAGACGCTGCATTGGAAAGGACGGGGCATCAACATCAATGGCGAGCACATCTCTCACTTGCGATTTGCAGACGACATCGTCATCATGGCAGAAACGCTGCAGGACCTTCAACTGATGTTGAATGACCTAGCTGATTCTTCTCTACGGATCGGCCTAAGGATGAACTTGGATAAAACCAAGGTCATGTTCAATGAACATGTTCTACCGGAACCGATTTCAGTACACGGCACCGTTCTCGAAGTTGTTCAAAAATATGTATACCTGGGGCAGACATTGCAGTTGGGTAGAAACAACTTCGAGGACGAGGTAAACAGAAGAATTCAGCTGGGTTGGGCAGCATTTGGGAAGTTACGTCGAGTCCTAACATCAGCGATCCCACAGTGCCTGAAGACAAAAGTCTTCAATCAGTGTGTCCTACCTGTAATGACATACGGAGCTGAGACGTGGGCACTGACGGCACGGCTGGTCCACAAGCTCAAAGTCGCACAGCGTGCTATGGAAAGGGCTATGCTCGGCGTTTCTCTGAAGGATCGAATCAGAAATGAAGTGATCCGACAGAAAACCAAAGTCATCGACATAGCTCATCGTTTTAGCAAGCTGAAGTGGCAGTGGGCCGGCCATATTTGCCGTAGAACCGATAACTTTCTTGCATAGTATAGCAGCATACTTTCGCCGTATGGCGTATTTAGAACCTTCTGTAAATCGAAACTGACAGTGACAGTTTCGTTGCTACTTAGATTTTGGTGCAACTTAAATCGGTTATAGCAGGCTTCTTTTTCATTGAGGTGATCTTTTAAATCGTCAGCCTCTTTGTTTGTTAGGACTCCTGAATTTTCAACTTTAGTACACAGTTTACATTTATCTTTTTTCGCAACGTGAAAACTCAAATTAAAATCATTTTTGAAAATGTCAATAAACAACTTTTCGCTTAAATGTATTTTAGAATTGTCTTGACAGTTTTTGATGTAAAGTCTGTACAAATTTGTGACATTCTTTAATTCCTGAGGTAGGTACATAGTATTTTTACGACAGTAGTGCGATGGTACAGCTGGCAACGATTTAATGAAGATTTTAGATTTTAGCGTGCGTCTCGTTTCAAGTCAACGCAACAATAGCACGCGCGGGCGTGGGGTGTAACGGTCATAATGCTCCCGCGCACCTCACCCCTTTTCTCTCCTGGCACACGCAGGCTAAAAGCATGCAGCACAAGCCACAATCGCTACTAGTAGTTTCTTGTTATCTCTTTCTAACAAGAAGCGAACGATTGAATACGGTAGCTAGAATCTGTTCCATCTTAAACTAAATGCAAAAGCGCGCGAAAATCTGGTCCGAAGCAGTTTAGGTTCTAATTTCTGGCGTAAGTCAATGCGATAGAATACAATGATCTTTACAACCTCAAGTACTTTTTAGGAAATTTGAAGCGGAAGGGCGTAAGGTACTCGTTGTTACAATGGTGTCCGATACGACCTTACTCGATTATATAAATAGATTTTGGTTTGGGTCGTAACTTCGATATACATTTACTAAGATAACTTACGACCTATATTGGTTGCATATAGGGTACCTTACGATAAAAGTTCGTATGAGATGTCATTTACACCATTTTTCTATCAAAATCTAGCGCCGAAGAGTCGAAAAATGTTGGGTCGTATCGGACATTTTTTTAACGATAGAGAAATTCTGTGATGCAGTTCGATAGAGCGCAAAATTTTGAGTATAATGGCATTAAAAACTGATTTTCGCCAAAATGTCCCTTACGCCAATTGAAATTTCCCCTAGCGAATACCATTTGAATGAAAACCATGGTAAGATAAAGCGCGCCCTCGTATCCCCTAGCTTTACCCAAATCAATAGGTATTGCACCCATCACCTTCATGGGTTTCACACACGTCCTTCCTTATGCGGGTTTGCTAAGCTTTGTGCAGAATAGGAAAACTCTCTGAAAAGAAAACGATGCTACACGCCCCTGCAGAGCCACTAAATGAAATAAGACTATCGGTCTCCCAATCGCACTTGCGCTCCTGCATATCTCACGCACGAAAATTCTATACTGCAATATACTAAACAGTTGATATGCAGGTTACACTTGAAGAACTTTCATTCTTAAACTGGCCACTTGTAAACTACACATTAAAAAAATAAAGCATAATTTTGAAAATGGAACTCTGCCTTTATTATTATGTAAACGAAACGACCAGTAGAATCCTCCTCCCCCGTGACAACGGCTCATCGCACTCCAACAAATGAAAAATCGACTTTTTAGCGGCATCAAACGTGGAGTTACTGGGTACACCCGCCACATAGTCCATATAGCATAGATATTGTGCGTTGCGATTTTATTTATTCTCGAAAATAAAAGAAAAACTTCGAGGTAAACGTTTTATGGATGTCGAGGAAGATGTAGCTGCGATTCAAAAGACCATCGAAGAGACCCCTATCCCATATACCCCATCGATGAGACTAGTGGCTGACAAAGTGCTTTTCTCATTGGTTCCATCAGATGCAGCGATGCATTAACTTTTATATAATAATATCTTCTCAAAATAGAGTAAATTACTAATTACTTGTTCGTTTAATCATTTTTTGATTTAATAAGAACTTACAGTTTTACCCTCGAACTACTGTTCTTTACTGATGACTGTAAATAAGTGAGATAGAACTACGAAATTACACTGCAGTCTGTGTTCCAACAATGAACTGGGCACAAAGTCTGCTATTTTACTCATCCATCATCCAAAATTTGCGATGCAAGAGTGATTCTACTTATACACGTTTTGAGAGCGTCTGTAGTCCATTTGGTTGGATACTTGACTTGTAACCGGGAGGTCGCGGGTTCGAGTCCGGCTACTGGACGTGTACCAGTGGGACTCTTTTTCAGAGCCTATGTACGCAACGTAACGCTCGTAAAGTGAAGGACAACATCGTGATGAAACCCGCAAACCACAAGTTGTGTGAACCCTATAACGGTCATGGGCTCAACCCCTGTCACGTTGGGTTAAATACGCTTGGTGAACCGTGGGCATTTGCTTATAAAGCAAGTGTCACTGCCTACCCCGCTTTGGGATTAAAAGGCGTGAAGTGTATTTTATACACGTTTTAGTGTGAGCTTTCAAGAAGCCGATGAAGTTAGTTTTATGATAGCTGTACCATAGCTATCAAAATACTGCACGCTGTAAGAAAAAAGTCTGTGGAATCGAACATGAAATTTTGAAAAAGAAATACATAAATATACTATTTAAGCGACTTCAAAAAGAAGTCTTTTTCGACCGTATATATGCATATTCAGAGTAGAATGTGTTAAGATCTAACTAAATATTTCAATACCCATTATTGTAAACTCGCATTCTCGCAAATAAATGATTTATTATTATTATTATGCATGTTTTTCGTTGTGGCTGAAGTCGGTTCTTATTGTTTTTAGTAGACAGCACTTTACTAAGTACGTATTCAGCCACATTAGCTTATGAAATATTTGAACAAAATAATTCGTTATGATCCGTCGAAACTTTTTCTTCAGGATACAAATAACGACATAAATTGTACTTTTTTTCAAGACAGTACTTCATTCGTTTGTCCATCACCATTGACCTCAGCATGAACACCGCGCCGAACTATTCGATATACCTATAAATATTATACATATATAAAAATAGAAACTGACTGATTGACTAATAATCAACGCACAATACAATTGGCTAAACGTATGAACTTGATGTTAGGCAGAGACTTAGCTTAGATACTTTAGGGGTGCAGGAGGAAATCAAGAAATTCCCACGGGAATGAGTTTTATATATATTTAAGTTTATTATAGTATATATATTTATAGGTAATACAGGTATTTAATTTATATGGGTCCTAGAATTAGTAATTTAACATCATGTTTTACTGATTAAAGTTACCTGAATAAATGAAATTTTTTTTATTATTTTATTATCGGGGAAACCGTAGACCACATCGCTGCTAACATCAGGCAGGGTGGTGGTCAAACGCTTGTCCATTGTGACACAAAAACCCGCTTGTTTAAAAAGTATAAACCGAAGAAATTTGTGGCTTGAAATTTGCCATTTAGTGCCTTAAGGAATGCAAAGCTTAAATAAGACAGAGTTATGAAAAAAACCCACGGGAACAGGCATAATATATATAGGAAAAACAGAGTTGCCGCGTCAGCTAGTTAATGTAAAAACCTGACAGTTTAAACTCATTATCAAGGCTCACGAGACAACCGTAACGTTAACCATATATAGAAAATACAAGTGCTATTTTTCAGTTGTAACGTGCACTGAAACACAGTCGAACAGTAATAAGCGTAGACCCGAAACTTTCGAGATTACCGTTACTCCAGTCCCCTGGCGTGTGACACTCGCTCGCAAATTAATTGGAGGAGAGCCTGAACAAAGCCGTCACCCTGCGGCTTTCTCTCTGCCGCCTCATTTGTCCCGCGAACAGCTCCAGGCCGCAAGATTATCTCGAATCTTTGTTTATTTACCCTCCCATCCGACCGGATCATACTCCCAGCCTCAATATTTATCTTTATTTAATTTGAAAATTTCGACGTACTGTGAAGTGGTGGCGTATTGTTGTTACGAAAAGTTGTTGTTAAGTAAATAATACTCGATGAACTAGTATTCATGTTGTTTACCTGCGTTTTTTTTTTTGACAAACAAAAACGCTTTGGTACAAAGTTAAAATATTTGATGAGGCGTGCACCAATGCCAAAACTAATGTATTTTAAATATTTTTTTAAGGAAACGCGTCAGTGCACGATATTCAATGTTTAAAATGGGTATTATAGCGCGGAGATTAACCAAAGATTCAGCTTACTTTCGTTGTTTTCCACAGGTACATGTGTCGTGGCCGCGAGCTCGCGATTAAACATTTAATATAATGTATTTTAGTAATAAGTATATCTATTATTGCAGCGACATAGTGCGCTAATTAGTTTAACATTAAATTTAAGTCAATCGTGTCTTACTTTGAGCCTCTTATTATCACAGTATAAGCTAAAATGAAAGCATCTAAAATAAACCAAAGGGAGAAAAAGAGAGTGGCAAGAAATCACAATGAATATTCAGCTATCACGAGCCATAAGGCACTGTAGGCTGACAACCAGTTGAATTTAGTATTGAATAATGGTTGACATTTTAAACGCCTGCTAAACAAATTAAAGGGGAGGTAGCAACTTATTTTCAGTACTTACTTGAAATATGAATATGTCCATCTAATTTCAGGCTAGAAATGGCTTAGAATCAATTCTGTCTTCCCCACTAGGAAATTATGAACGTGTTTTGAATTTATTCATTTGAGACATTGCATTGGACGGAAAATAACTTTAAACATAATATATAACCGACTTCAACCATAAAAATTTGACATATTTGTGAGAAAACTCACGGATCTAAATGGCACTATAAACGGGAGACATCAGGTTTCAAATAAATAATCATCCAAATCGGTTCACACAGTCAAAAGTTTTGAAACAACAAGCATAGAAAAAAAACGGATGAATTGATAACCTCTTCCTTTTCGATGTCGGTTAAAAAAGAAAAATCCGATGATCGATTGCCTTTGAATTTGTATACCTACATTATTTCCCTTTATGAAATATATGATGGTCGCGGAAAACACGAGGTATTTTTCGTTTCCTGTTGACTTTGTTGTTTATGACTCATTTGCAGGAAAATGACGACAAATGTTATACCACTTCTAAATAATATCCAACGTTAGGAAAAATATGAAGGTAGCAATTTTTCAGGACCGGGATATTAAGTATTTATACCCTCCAAAAATACAAAAGATAGCAAGTACAAATAATGTTGCTGCTTCAATTTTATTGACGTTATCTGATGATTGATTTGTGATATGATTTAATATCATAAAACGTCACATTTTGGTTTAATCGGAAATGTTATATTGCCATATGACGTTATGACGTTTCACAGCGTCATATGGCATTATAACATTTCATAACGTCATAATCGACGTCTATCCTAGAAGCAGGTGTAGACACTAATGAGTTTTCTTTAAAAAAAAAGATCAACAAAAGAACGAGTCTGAACTCGAACTATCATAGAACAAAACTAGTTGCATGTCATTTTTCAATGAAACGCGCACAGACATTATAACTCAATATTATTCACCGGGTATATAGGTGCGAATATAATCAAAGACAAGCTCGAACTTACCTTTGTTATTTTGCTCGACGTTTCGACGCAGTTGCATGCGTCGTGGTCACGAGTGGACTGAAACGTCGAGTAAAATAACAAAGGTAAGCTCGAGCTTGTATTTGATTATATTCGCGCCTATACACCCGGTGAACAATATTATTGAGTTATAGTTGCATGTCTTTCGTTTTCAAATATTATTTGACTTGACTGATTGATTTTTTTAGACAACTCCTCGTTACTAATCCATTACGATCCAAAACACAGTTTAGTAGTAGTGTGAGTCTGTATTTGATAGCTGTACCGCGCGGTGTTACTCGCATTTTTTCGTTCCCGTGGGAATTTGGGGATAATATCAATAGTGTTATATATCCTAAAGCCTTCCTCGATAAATGATCTATTCAACACAAAAAAAATGTTCAGTTCGAACGAGTGGTTCCTGAGAATAGCGCGTTCAAACAAACTCAGCTTTATAATATTAATATAGATTATCACGTACATGAATAAAATAAAGTTTAATACCTTCCATCATTTATTCAACTTCTATTTTTGTGAACGATAGGACCGACTTCCCTACTTCTCATTAAATGAAAATTAAGAACATTCTAAAGCCAGTATTCATAGATATGTTTTAATGAAACGCGCACCGGTTTGATCCGGGTATCCGAATATTGTTATTGGCCATGAAAACCATTGGGGGAGGCCGTCGCCCAGCAGTGGGAATCATGTGGTTAATGATGACGATGATTATCACCGGGTCTTGTAGAGTCCATTAGGGACCACGACGCAAGCAACTGCGTCGAAACGTCGTGAAAAATAAAAAAGGCTAGCTCGAGCTCGTCTTTGATTATATTCGCGTCAACATTCATCGGTAGGACAGAACATCATCTGTCGAGATCAGTTTTTGATAAAACGCGCACAGGCATTATAACTCAATATTGTCCACCGGCACCTGTAGGTAGGTGGATTAGAAATAGCTGCATTGAAATTAACTTTGGTAAGTTATTTTGTAAAATACCCTAGATTAGCGGTACTCGGTAGATGATAACTCGATATTGTTCACAGGGTATATAGGCGCGAATATAATCAGACACAAGTTCGAGCTTACCTTTGTTATTTTACTCGACGTTTTCATGTTTTGAGTCCACTCGTGACCACGCCGCATGCAACTGCGTCGAAACGTCGCGTCGAGTAAAATAACAAAGGTAAAATCGAGATTATCAACTTTCGAGTCCGCTAATCTAGTACCTACATTTTTTACAAAATAACTTACCAACGTTAATTTCAATGCAGCCATTTCTAATCCACCTACATTTCAAGCCAATCAAAGCTAATGTCCCCCGCACAGTGTTAGTTGTCAAAACTTCCTTCTGGAAACTTCCTTTGGCTCGGAGAACATTTCCTTTGTCAGTCAGTCGAGTTGGCTTTGCATGAATGTGAACAGGAATCGCTAATGCGCTTCTGAATTAAGCCCATGCCACATAGAAGCACCTAAATGAAGCTGGAAGCTATATAAAGTCAGCAGAGTTCGCTCTCGTTTCTAACTGTTTGAAATTTTCATCGGCCTCTATTCTGAAGATTGTTGAAGCCTGCTCGGGGTTATGGTCGGAAATTAGTTTCACATCCGTAAGTACAGTCGGAGTCCTCTATGTCTGAACAATGAAGCTTCCAATAATAAAGGCATAGGAAGGCCTTTTGCTAATAAATATCTAATAGCTCGTGTTAAGATTGAAAAGGTAATGCTTTTTGCAGTTGCGGTGCATAAAGCGAAGATGGATGCTGTTTCTGTGACTCCTTTGTATGTTTTGTTCTTAATATTTATGTCCTGTTCTGTAGTTCCCTTTAGGTTTTGTTATTTATTTATTTCTAATATTTTAAGGGAATAGAGTGATTGGAGACAACCACGGCTGCTGCCCGTTTTCCATGTTGTGACCGTTGTCAAAAAATAAACGCAAATAGCAAAAGCACATGTGTTATGGAATTTAGTCAACGAAAATGTATTCTTACTAATGTTTTATTTTTATTTAAATATAAACGTTTATAAATAAAACACCCAGCAGACATCCAACGAGTACTTAAAAGCTCATCATCTAAATACCTATCAGCGTTGGGATACGAACTCACGACCCTTCGGAATAGAGGCAGCCATGCTGACCACTGCACCAACGGGCCCGTCAAATATCTCTTTCGCTAATCTTTCATCTAAGTCTATTGACGAAAGAGATTTACATGGGTGTTGTTAGGGGCTGGGAGAGTAGAGGTCGCCTCAGAGGAACATACATCGACCAGATTACTGACGTCCTGAGGAAAAGTGACGTGAAAAGTACCCGGAACCGGAAAATACGTTTAAACATGGCCGAAACGAAAGGGATTTGTTAGGAACGTGACAAATGGAGATGTAGAGTCTTTGGTTAGGCCATTTAGGTGATAGACGTGAAGTGTATGTATGAAACATGTGTCATTGTAGGCATCTACTTAACAGGTATACACAATATTTTTTAATCAAAGTTTAACAACTGAAATTCCAAAAATATTGTCACTTTGAAGTTATATCAACAAAACAAAAATTATAAAAACGTGCAAACAAAAAGAAAAGGTTATAAAATGTCGAATTGAGAAATACTCCTTTTTTGAAGTCGCTTCATCATCATCATCAGCCATATGACGTCTACTGCTGGACAAGGGCCTCCCTTAATAATCTCTATGATTAATTAGAGGGAAATGCCAATAATCGCCACGCTTGGCAGGTGGGTTGGCGATAGCAGTAGCTTAAAACGATTAAATAATTACCTACGACGGTCAGTCTACTCGTGACCACGACGCACACTGGGGCCATATCAGAAAATATTAGACTTAAGGTTAGATTTGATACACAAAAAGCATACCAATCGACAGGGTTTCATTAACGCTATAACTTTTGTTCAAGTTTTTAGGTATTGTTGTCAATAGTGCAACCTATTTGTATAGTGTTCTATTTATAATTTGTAAATATAGATTTAAGTTGTCAATAAATGACATATGATCAGACCGAAACAAGAGTTCTTATTTTAAACAACAAAATAGGGACGTTGCTGGGAATTATTACCGTTTGGTGCTGCGTTAGGTCTCCGCGAGCGTTCCCGGCATCGTCCACAGGTATCAATGCTAACTTTGCTAGATGACTCGAGAAAACAAAATAAAATGTGGTTTTCTCCATACCATTTTTTTCGTCTTACGCGATTTTTCTCCTATTTTCCATTTTTATGAAAAGTCGTGAACAAAAGTCTATAGTGTTAATCAAAACCTGTCGATTGGTATGCTTTTTGTGGTATGAAAACGACCTTTATCTCTTCTTACATAGGCCGAGACCCTCCAGGTCGATAGGTGGTTCAGGATTCAAACAGCATGATGGTTTACGTTGTTTATTGTATAATGAGAGCGAGCTTACCAAGTAACGCTACTATATATTATATAATAACAAAATGCTAACTAGACATTTTGTACCTATGTGCGTCACACTGTAGAGTTGAGGTAAAATGCAACATCATACATTAC
>SJJU01012518.1:0-21258 GCA_012932125.1 Conopomorpha cramerella
GACCTTAATCTTATTTTTTTAAACATTAGGGATAAAACTAAGTAGGACTTAAGGCTATAATATGTAGACCGAGTTGATAAAAAAAATAAACGTCAAAACAAAAACCAAAATATCGCATGCCTTGAATGAATGTTTTGACCATGTGTTTTTAAAAGTTTACTTACGATTATATTATTTATCTTGAGTGCGAATAAGATTACAATGAAAACTACTGAAAAGGTTCGTATGAAAAAGACTAAAAACATTTTGTATTCCATGTCTTACCTTTTTAACCTAAACAGCACGTAAAACTATTTGTAACCCAGCGTATTCTTCTTTTCAGAAGCGTTATTTCAATGATGTACCGAAAGAAGAGGATGTGGCAAAGAAAGATACTTCCGCTGTAGAAGTGTACAATATAAAAATAACCCCTAGAATACTGAAAAAACAAAAAAGACATGTAAGTAAATAACTTTGTTATGGTAGTAACAGGCAATGCTAATATAGTAAGTATAGTATTGCCTTTTAGAATGTACTTGGTGTTATTTTGTACTTCTGTCTTACTCTGACTTAGACATAGTTATGGAAAAAAATCATGGCATGTAGAGATATTGCCACCATACAGCGAGAGATCCCCTGCCTAATTTCTAACCATGCATTCTTTTGTATTTGCCGGCACTCTATTATTTTATCAAACTTGCAAACAAGTCTGGTTTACTGGTAGAAATTTTTTTAGCATAAAGTCTGCCTTCATAAAATATGAATATTTTATAATCTGTTGGCTTGTTAACCTGACTGTAGCCAGTTGGTTATAAATATGTAATAATTTTTGCCTATAACCTAACATACTATGTTGACTAATAGATACCACTAATGGGTTTTCAACAATTTGAATTTTACATAACCACCTTAGGTTAATAATAATATCATGTATGCATTTTTTCAAAATGGAACTAAATGACAGAAAACATGCCTAAAGAGTAGCTCTATTTGTTGCATTACTGTTGTTTGTATAGTCTGCTCCGCTTCCGCATCAATTATAGACAGGTAGTTTTGTTAAGTAGAGAAAAGCTGTTTCATATTATAGGATTTTAAGTTTTCAAACACTTCTACTGCAAAATTAGATCTGCTACAGAAGTGATGTTACAGCACAAGCGTAGGTGCGATATTTTTGACATCCTAATCAACAATTATTATCAAATATTTCAAGCATAACACATTAAATAATTTTAGACATTAGACATTTTAACGAAAAAAGAACCAATTTATCTCAGCATGTAGGTACTTGGTATAAAGACCATTACGAATCTCAATATCAAGGATTTTAAATTTTCTGTAAATAACCATAGGTGTTTTCAAGTTATGTTTTCTGAACTTTAGTATGGTTTATTGAACTTTGTGTTTTAATTTTATGGGTGTTTATTTTTGGGATTTTGTGTGCGGGGATTTCAAGCTCACAGATTGTGATACATATCCTATTAACCAATAAATGTTAATGTTACAGAATGATGCCCGTTCTAGGAATACAAAGCCAAATGTTGGCAATAAATTTCGTGGTAAAGCTCCTATTGATAAAAAAGTATTAGAAAAACATTCTCGTGGAGAGGGTTTCCGTGGCAAAGGAGTGAAACATCCACTGCTTTTGGAGAAACTAAAAAAAAAAGAAAACAAAGTAAATTATGCCAATGAACAAGCTGCAAGGGCAGAAATTCTTTTGACGGAACAACAAGGGTATGTAAATGCTGTA
This sequence comes from Conopomorpha cramerella, assembly GCA_012932125.1. Taxonomy (NCBI): domain Eukaryota; kingdom Metazoa; phylum Arthropoda; class Insecta; order Lepidoptera; family Gracillariidae; genus Conopomorpha; species Conopomorpha cramerella. The sequence continues at coordinate 1,727 of SJJU01012518.1, forward strand.
GTTCTTTTTGCCTATACACAGGGTGATCTGGAAATACCATTTAAAATGAAGTCTACTGTTTCCGTAGACCCTAACACAAATGGTCTAAAAGAAAAAAAAAACAATTTCTTCATACAAAAAGCTCCATTGCACACAAATTGAGTTATTATGGAGAGGTTATTATTTTTTCTTTTTGGGGCATTGACACCTGCTGAATTGCACTCAGCAGTAGGGACTACAGAAGCTGCAGCTTTAGGCTTATAAATAGTATTTTATGATCACCTGTATTTCTGTTTGAGTTATGTACAGACTGGTACATATATCAAACAGATATACAGGGTGAGACTGTTCACAATTCTTTACTAACTGCCACAGTTATTGTTTATGCCTTTAATGAAACACGCACAGACATTATAACTCGAAATTGTTCACTGGGTATATTGACGCGAATCATAATCATAAGACAAGCTCGAGCATGTCTTTCATTACTAAAAACACTTAAATAACTGTAAACGGTCCAAAGATGGTCCCAAACGGTGTAATAACATGACCAATTTCAGGAATACAATACCACTGACCATACATAGTTATTTTACCTTTGTAGTAAGTAACATCTGTGAACAGCCTGTATCTAACTTAGCATAACAATTACTTAAAAATCACCTATCCAGCGAGTCATGTACCCAGTTTTGCTTAATTTCATGATTGGTTGCAATCACTAAAGCCAGTTGGCTTGACGGTAAGTGTTTCAAACTACTACTAAGTACTACTCTTTATATTTCAGTTATGTTGAGGTTGAGGATGAAGGTAAAACAACAGCAATTTCACAGAAAATCATAGCAGAAAATGTAGACATAGCCACAGCTACTAAAATATTCGACCTAAACCTGAATTTTGGACCGTATCGGGCAAAATATTCTCGCAACGGCAGACACCTGCTATTGGGTGGTACACAGGGGCATGTAGCTGCTTTCGACTGGGTCACGAAAAAATTGCATTGTGAAATTAATGTCATGGAATCCGTCCATGATATATGGTAAGTTTTGTGTGTAATGTATCAGCATACTTTTGTCTAGAAATATTGTAATATAATAACTTTTTTAATGCAGACCAACAAGATTTCAAAACTGTACTATAAATTTCCTTATATATAAAATAAATATCCTTCCGTTTTTTCTGAATAATTGGGTTACCAAAATTTTCCTGGGGTTTGACTGTCCAACTATGGAAATATTATAATAATAATAATATTGCGGTTATAAACAAAACCGAAAGAGTAAAGATCAGGCAGTCCTCGACAGTACATGTTATGAGAAATGTTATTCTTAACAAAACAACAAATTGAACGATATTACAGTTGGCTCCACGTGGAAACAATGATGGCTGTTGCTCAGAAGGAGTGGCTGTATATCTATGACAACACAGGGATGGAGTTACATTGTCTCAAGCGAATGGACAAAATACTTCGATTAGAATTCCTACCATATCACTTCCTTTTGGCAGCTGTGGTATGTACTTACCTATACTTTTTTACTTTCAAATATTCATAAAATGATTAAATGTTGGCTAACTATAGTCTATTTTTCTATTTTTTAATTTGACAGTTCCAATGCATACAATATGATACTTTATTGCTATGTTAATTAAGATGAAAATAGAATACAATGTAAAATGTACTCTGACTTGATTGCAGCAGAGTACAAAATTGTGTGAATGGGAACTGTCAAATTAGTCCGTCGAATGAAAGCATAGACTTTAGTTGATGTAGGTATATTACCTTAGTTCCGGAAAATACCGACCAGGGGGCTAAGTCTGCTACTCTCTTAGTTGCATCGCTCTGAGATCGTAGCGGAAAACGATGTGCATCGCTGATTTACTAAGCAGGACAGTGATATGAAAGTAACAAAATCAGCAATGCCCATAGTTTTCCGCTATGATGCCAGAGTGATGCAAAGACCAGATTGAAGTAGACTTAGGACCCAGCTTTCGAGACCTTGACTCGTAGTGCACTAATGCAGTTCTAAATTTATTAATACCATGGTAGTTATTTTAGTAAACATAAATAAGTTTTAACTCTGAATCTGATCCTTCTCGCTAAAGTGGACAGTTCAAAAACAGTCTCAGGAAAAGAAGAAATTCTACCACTATGCTGGATTTCTACAGACGCCCTTGCACAGTAGGGTTATGCAGTTTTTTTTCTGTAATTAAAGGTAAATAAGTCATGGTCACGACAATTAATAGGAAAGTGGCATACACAGATGCCAGAAGAAGTTCCCATATTTTTCTTCATTGTAAGAGCATTACATAGCAATCTGACTAACATTGCACTAGTTAAATAGGTACCTAAAGAACAAGTGTGCTCCATTGTAGACGAGGTCGCTGCTTAACATCAGACAGGATGGTGGTTAAACGCTTGTTCACTGTGTTTTAAAAAAAAGGAAGATAATTAGCAGTTGGTTTTGTCCTTATTGCAGAACGAATATGGCTTTATGTCATGGTTGGACGTCTCTATAGGCGAGGTCGTGGGACACTACAATAACCACTTGGGGCGTGTGTCGGTAATGGCACAGAACCCGTACAATGCAACGCTATGCCTCGGGGACTCGAAGGGTGTGGTGTCAATATGGGCGCCCAGTGTGAAGGAGCCCTTAGCTAAAATACTCTGCCACAAGTCGCCGGTGACTGCTGCAGCTGTGAATAATAATGGATTGTAAGTATCACATATTGTCTTAGAAAAAATAATCTGAGCGAGTGTATGGTCCAGTTGGACGGACACTTCACTTGCAAGCTTGCGGGTTCGAGCCCGGCTACTGGACGTGTACCAATGAGACTCTTTCTCATCAGAGCCGCAAAGTAATATGGATGATGCACCAAACCAGCACGGGATATTTATATAATACACATTTTTTTAAATTTTATTCTAATTTGGAATGATGGACGGTACTTACCAAAGCAAAAATCATACACAAAACGTAATTATTTTAATATATTTTTTGTCGATATAATGGGTCATATTTAAAGCCATTTCAAAATGCCGCCAACTTGTGCACAAATCACACTGTATATGAATAAAAAGCTAAATATTCATATTCTCGCCTTTTGAAATTATACCATTGTGAATTTTTACATGATTGTATTGTGAATTTGTACAGTGTGCAATAAAGAGTTCATTCATCAATTCATTCCTTCATTCTTCTCTCAGATACATGGCGACATCCGGCGTAGATCGTAGCCTGAAGATATGGGACATCCGCAACCTGGACGGGCCGCTGCAGCATTACAAACTGCGCAGCGCACCCATAGACCTCGAGTTCTCACAGAAGGACATGCTGGCTGTAGGACTGGGCGAGGTTGTCGAGATTTACAAGTGAGTTTTTTTTTAAATTTGAAATGGGGTATTTCACATTCGTTCGTTTAACTCTTCAGACCAAAAACAACTAGACTTTTAATCCGAAACTGATGTTAACAATAAATTGAGACAACGATATGAAAAACATGCAGGAGTGAAAGAGCAAGAGATATTTTTCTTCTGCCCCTCACTGCGTAGCGGGGTATGTACAATGCAAAATTACAGTTTAGATCCACAAATAGGTACATTAAACATCCGTACATTGCTTAGAAAGAGAAAGATTGACGGTGCTACGCGGCTTGTATGTCTAGTTGTGTTAGGTCTGAGTGTAACCCAGTGGCGTGCACTGGCTTTTACGACAAGGTAGGTAATCCCCAAGGATTGACACATATGTATAGGTAACTTATCTTTACGAAACACAGGTACCTACTTATACATATACTCACCAACTAAACACAGGACCTTCGGTTCGTCTTTGTCGTGAGTACAACAAAAAAGATCTACTTAGCGATAACTCTATAATTAGCTCGGGTAGCCAACATACTAAGGTAGGCAGAGTCATTTTACCTATATGGTTTGCACGCCACTGTTACTTACCGTAAACTAAGAGTTCGTGTGAAATACCGTTGATGTCTACAACAATGGGGTAGAAACTCATGTATTAATGGCGAAGTTTTTCTTGAGCCAAATCATCACTGTTGGTTAATCGATTGTCATTACTTTGACAGATTGTCTCACGTTTGTTGGTTCGCCGTAAGAAGCGCCATCTGCATTCAGCTTCGCGTTTTCTTCTCTAAACCTAGCTTTGTGAAAACTGATAATTACTTGCTTGGTCCTTGCAGTATAGCTAGGAAGTCTTGAATTTCTGAGGTGGCAACACTTTATGGTGTAATGTCAAATACATTTTTACGGAAATTGTTGCCATATAATTTTTTTTGCTATTATAACTGTAGATACCGCCTTATTTTATTTATTTGAGAAGCCAACGTGACGTACACTTATAAAAGTTATAAACCGAAAACTTAACAAAAAACATGGTAAATGCAGACTCACTTATACTGCGTGTAACCTTTTACAACCCGAACAATGGTCTAAGAAACGTTGTTGGACTCGTCAATATGAACAACTTTTACTATGGCGAAAATGTGGGGAAATTAAAAAAAGATTTTCGGCCATTGCCCGGGGTCTTTTTACACTCTGTAGACTAACACAGAAAGACAGTACATGCATAATAAAAAAAGACTTAAAACCAAATGGGAGTTTTCTTAAAAAAATAAACCACAGAACCCGAAGACGATCAATCATAGACTACTCATCTCGTTTGTCCACTATCTTTGACAGATTGTTTTTTTTTTATAGAAAAAGTCTCATTATAATCCGTTTTCCCCTTCCAGCGACTGCTGTTCACAGTCAGCGTCGCGTCCGTACCTGCGGCACCGCATGAGCAAAACCATCAGCAGCTTCAAGTTCTGCCCGTACGAGGACGTGCTCGGTGTCGGCACTAGGAAGGGCTTCACAAGCATCATTGTTCCAGGTAATTAAAAAAAAAAAAACTTACGTCACACCCAGAAGGTGAAGGCTTGTTCTTCTGTGCGGTAGAGAACGAAAGCAGGTTATTGATACAGAGATCCTAACATGGCCCTTAAGTTTATCGAGTTATCGTAGACTAAGAGGTACTAAACTCGCGTTATCTAATATGACAGAATTTTAAATAAATACATTGAATGCCATGCGCAATTAAAATTTACCTTATTACGGGGCAATAAGGAAACGTCAAATTTGAATACTTAGAACGACGCAAGAGTATCTTTCTTTTCACGTGCCAGAACAGCACAAGTTCAAAGTGTTTTCTAATATTATTAATTTCATAGGCAGCGGAGAGCCGAACTTCGACGCGTTGGAGTCTAATCCGTTCCAGACGAAGAGTCAGCGCAAGGAGGCGGAAGTGAAGGCTCTGCTGGAGAAGATACCGGCGGAACTTATCACGCTCAATCCCTTCGACATCACAGAGGTCGACTTGCCCAGTCTCAAGGAACAGATGGAGGCTAAGAAGAAGCTGCTGGTATGTCATGTCAGAATATCGATTACATTATCCTTATATATTTGAATATATTGATTCCCGAGGGGTGATTGCGTGAATAATATAGTAAGAGAAGCAGCATTGCACTCCTAAGAGGGAGGGGGGGGGGTAGTAGTATTAAACAAAGTCGCCTCTCGCTGTTTGTCCTTTTTATCTTTAAAACTAAGTACCGGATTTTAATGCGGTTTTCTTTGTTAGATAGAGTGATTCTCGAGGAAGTTTTATATGTATAGTACATGTATTACAATAGCAGAGATACACTTGAAATTATAAATATTTACATATCCCTGCCTACTTGATAAAATTACAAATTGAATTTAAACTTTTCAGTACGAGAAACCGAAGAAAATAGACATCACGCCCAGAAGGAAGAACAAAGGCAAGACGAACATTGCTAGGAAGAAAATTATAAAAGAAAACGTTCGAAAGGTACACTTTATATAAACTATAAATAACTTTTTCATATACTTACGTGCCCGAGGCCGTCAAGCTTACGAGGGAATAATCATAGTCCACTTTTGCCTTGATGAGGCATGTATGGTTCAGGCTCCATACATTGGTGCTTAATCCGCATCAAAGCACTATTGTATGGATCGGCCTTTGAAATTTGCGTGCATAAAATAAAATTTGGCCAAGCTTAGACCAGTGTGTAGGGCCGGCATTAGTGTGAGACAATCGAATCTTCTACGGCGAATTGAAGAGAAACTTCTAGAATGTAGGGGGTTCTCAATTCGACGGTTTTTAATGTTTGTTATCTGAAAGTTTATTTTTTGGTTTGAAAGCTTGTGCTTCCCGCTTTGGCTCATTTAATTTTGGTTCAGTTCCGATAATGACATCCAACAGAAACCCACAAATATTTTACTTGTTGAAGTCGGTTATTTTATTAAAGTTATTATTTGCGTTATAGGATAAAATTAATGGGGCGCAGTCTAGGAAGTGGTTCGTTCATATGGTCGATTGAACCACGACTTTACTGGATGTTTTCAAGCCGCCTTGTGGCAATTAAGGATATTATCCTAATTACTCTGAAATTAACCACTAAGAAATGTTCGCTAACCGAGAATGGTTTTAGACATTTTCCCATGTGTACCTATGTATAGTACCGATATGATTAACTTTATATTTTTCTTTATACCTTTCCAGGAATTCGTACAGCAAGTCATTGAAGTAAACAAGCAACTCGGTCAAACGGCGGAGACTATGAACAAGCCCAAGCAATCATTTGGTGTTTTAGACAGATTTGTACCAAAACAAAAAACTAAGAAATAAAGTTAGATATTTTTTTAATGTCACATATATTTTATTTATAATTTCGCCTAACCTAAATAGTCCCAACATGATTTCTTATTTACAAGTTGATTTGTCATTCATCACAATTATACAAAAAAAAAACGGATTGTAAAAATAAATATTCTGAAACTTAACAAGGTAAATCAAAGAGATCGCACAAACCCTCTGTGCCATTGAGAGAAAAATAGAAATCATTTTTAGAGGCAGGTGGACTCAGGCGGCATAAGTGTCCTGGAACAAGGAAAATAATACAATTTAACAAATCCAAATACTTCATATTAATAGTTTTGAACCAGCCTCAGCCGCTAGTGACCACGGCATATGTAACTGTGTCGAAACCTCGAGCAAACAACGAAGGTAATTTCAAAGGTGCATTGTGAAATCCTCTTACGATATTAGCGACATCTCACAACAACAAAAGAAACTATTTTAAGCCGTCAGATGATTATCAAATAATTACCTAAAAAAAAGTTCTACATCAGTTCAATCAAAACAAGCCCAATAACAAAACTTAGATTTTTTTATATTATCTGTATCACTTCGCGAAAATAAGCAAGTAAAAAAGCGTATTGCGCGTGGAAACGCGCTTCAATGAAAATTTACAAGACTAGTTTACCTAGAGATTCATTGACAAAACGACGTGCGATACTAGCGACATCTCAGAACAACAAAATGAACTATTTTGAGCTGTCAGTGGGTTGTCAAATACCCCATTCTACTCCTCTACCTCATTCTATATTATATATATAATAATTTAAACGAGCAATTCTTATATATATATAATAATTGGAATCTCGGAAACGGCTGCACCGATTTTCATGAAATTTGGTATGTAGAGGGATTTGGGGGCGATAAATTGATCTAGCTTGGAATCTCGGAAACGGCTGCACCGATTTTCATGAAATTTGGTATGTAGAGGGATTTGGGGGCGATAAATCGATCTAGCTATGTTTAATTTTTAAGAAAACATCTTTCCAACCGTGTTTTCGGGCATGAAAAAATGAATATTAAGCAAAGCAACGTTTGCTGGGTCAGCTAGTATTATATAATATGAGTAAACCTAAATCTCCAGATCCCACGCCAGGAAGAAAGCCGCTGATGCAATTTATACACACATCAAAAGTGACTTAGAGATCAAGAAACATTGTTAGCTCTAATAAAAAATCTAATTTATTTAAAATAAAGCTGTTTTTAGGAAGGGAATGGGATGCACCGACCAAGTCTTCTCTTTGCGCCAGGTGACGGAGAAGTTTTTGGCTAAAAACAAAAAGGTTTTCTGCGCTTTCATGGACTTAGAGAAGGCTTATGATCGGGTACCCAGGAATGAGTTGTGGAGCTTGCTGCTGTCCCGGTTCAAGTTGGACAGGACCTTGGTACGGGCTTTGAAATCACTTTATGATGATTCCAGTGCCTGTGTCAGGGTAAACGGGACCTACTCAAGACTGGTTTGGCATCCATAGAGGTGTCAGACAGGGATGCGTAGCGTCTCCGTGGCTGTTCAATCTGTTCATGGACAGTTGTTTGGAAGACCTGAAAGGTCGTGATTGGGGTCTAGATATGGGTGGTTTAATCATCAAATGCCTTTTATATGCTGACGATCAAGTTCTTTTTGCACCGTCGGCGTATGAATTGCAGCAGATGATTAATTGTATGAATGAGTCATTGAAAAGGAAAGGAATGAAAGTGAATGCTAGTAAGACCAAAGTAATGGTAGTCGAAAAAGTGAAAGGACAGTTTGTGAGTGCATGATTGACGGTGAGAAAATTGAACAAGTGGATGAGTTTGTATATTGAGGACTTTGTGACGGGAAGCGATGAGATGCAAATGGCGTTCTTTATTTCTCATTTTCAAAATTATTTTTCGCTGCAATTATTGTGTTAATGTGGTGGATTTAGTGTAATAATGTGCTGGTGATGAAAAATAATGTAGTGCGAGTGAGAAGTAAAGGAGAGGACTCCTAATTGATCAATTTGTTATTCCCGTATAATGTTCCACGCAGCATTGAAATGTGATGGTCCACCCTCACATTTTAATGTGTTTTTGACACGACTTTGACTATTGACGACTTACTATGCCTATACTATAACTTGAACACGAAGAGAACTACATTGTTTGTGGCAGAATTGTCGGCTTTAAAGCTAAACATAAGAGCCAAGAAAAAGAAGAAGAAGAAGAAGAGTTTTGTATATTTGGGATCTCTATTACAAGTGATGGAAAGTTTGACAAAGATATTGAAAGAAGAGTGAGTGCGGGTAATAAGGTTAACGGTGCCCTTCGCAGTGTTATGGAGAGCCAATTCATGTCGAAAAAAGGCAAGATTGGCTGTCCATGACGCTGTACTGGCACCTACCTTAATGTACAGGAGTGAAAGTTGGGTATGGCAGAAGAAGCATAAAAGTAAAGTCAATGCCGTAGAAATGCGGTCATTGCGGAGAATGAAAGGCGTGACATTGAATGACAGGATAAGGAATAGTGTGATAAGGGAAAGTTGCGGGTTGAAGGAAGACGTAGTGACCAAGATTGAAAAGGGCATGCTTCGGTGGTTTGGGCATATGGAGAGAATGGCTGAAAGTCGATTGACGAAAGAGATTTATATGGGTGATGTAATGGGCCGGGTGAGTAGAGGTCGCCCCAGAAGGACATAAAAAGACCAGATTGGTGATGTCCTGGCCGAAGGTGGCGTGAAAAGTACTCGAAACCGGAGGTCATGTATGAAAAGATGTATGAATGTTAGATGAAGCGAAAGGGGTATGTCGATCGTGAAATGGAGATCTGTGTCCTCTGCCTACCCCTCTGGGGACAGGCTGTGAAGTGGTATGTATGTATGTTATTTAAATCAAATCTAATTTTCTGGATTGGTCTCCTACCTAATTCCCCATGCCTGTATCAATGACTTTTAACCACATTTTGAATAAATTATGAATGAATTCAGTTTTAGTAAAATATATTCTTGATTGCAATTTTCTAAAATGTACTTGATCCCTAGACACTTTTGATGTGTTTAATTGCATCCTGAGTTGCTGGAGATCCCTCATCCGTCTTTCCGGGGTATAAACAATAGGTCAGGTTAGACATGTATGCGCGGTGGTCTTTCAGGTCAGATTACAGTTCTTTTACATTAGATTTTTTTGTTATAGACATTAAATTACGCACTCCACGAAACCGCTTATCCGCTCTTCTTCAAGCAGCCGATGTAAGGCAGCTCATAGTTATTTTGACTGTTAGGCGATTTAAGATTAAAGGATTTTGATTCAAGGTGTTTTCATAATAAGGTAGTATTGATGTATTTTTTAAAATAAGTGATTTTAATTCATGTTTTTATACTGGGTGTAAATAAGCTATAGCAATAGTCTTAGCTTACTTAGCAACTTAGGGAGTTAATTTAGGCAAAAAGATTTTATTTAAATCGACATTAAAAAAGGACCCCAAAATTTTGTAGGCAAATGTAGTTTCAGTAGATTTTGATGAAATATTCAAATATTAATATGTTGTACATTCGAATGGGGCAGCCATTGTTTCTAAGTTTGTTTACGAGATGGAGTTAATGGATATACATTTATTTTCAGTTGTATAGTAACGGTTTTTAATAGTTTCTAATCTAAGTGTTTGATTTATAGATCGAAATGCATGAAGATCAGAATCAGAAGATATCTCGGACGCACTTGCTGCAACTGCACTTTCGATCAGCCCGCTCGAATCTACAACATACTAAAATCTCATCAAAATTGACTGAAACCAAATTTCCTTAGCAACTGTTTCGAGGTCCTTTATTGCAAAACACAAAATTATTTTTAAAAAAACGAAGAGTTGAAACCGTATAAACCTCAGATCAAAGTTAGAGGAGATGGTGCCTCCTGGTGTTAAAGAGCATTATGAAACTGTTAATATTGTAACATTAAATCAATTCAACTTAAACCCATGTAACTATGAATCTCAATAACTCAGATATCGTAAGTTGAGTCTACCATTTCTTCGCGAAAAATGATTCCCGCAATGGCAATTATGATGCAAATGGTAGATGATTTTCCGAAAAGTTTGCCGCGAATTTACATTGGTAGTAGTGTGATAAAAGTGACGATAAGGTTTCTAAATACTCACTTTTACAGCTGTTGCTATCTTCGTTGACTTCCATGGCTGTACATGATTCATCTTCAGATTTGTCAGCAATTTTTCCCTAAAATAGAAATACGCAAACATGTAGAAGTGATGAACAAAAAAAAAATTTTTTCTATGTGCACATTGAGGGCAACATTTTTAACCCCTGACGCGAAAAGAGTGGTGTGTTATAAGTTTGACGTGTCTGTATATCTGTGTCTGTCTGTGGCATCATAACTCTCGAACTAACAAAGCTTTTTTTTTTAATTTAAAGCTGATTTGAACAAGCATATTCTTAGCTAAGTTTGATAGATATCGGTTTACCATCTCAAAAGTTATTGTGGTTGAAAGTGGGGATGAAATATTTAACTTGAGTAAATATGCCCAAATGCACATTTGTTTATAAACCTTGAGTAATACAGGTTTTATCACAAAGTGTTCCTTCATGTAGTCGGCCAGTCCAATTACTAATTTACTCTTATATTATTTTTATCTGTGGGTCTAAACCAAAGTTTGATATTAAAATTTAATAACTAACCTCTTCATCTAATCCATCCAATAGGATTGCACTTACAGGATCAGGGGATTTAACGTGTAGTGAGAAATTTAGTTCTGTTTTCTGAAAAAGGTTAAAAGAAATTTCAATACTCAATAAATAGCATAAAGGCCAAAAATCTAGTCACAAATATAGCGCATTAACATTTTAACACACAATACTGTCAGTATGCTGGTGTTGGTAAAGTTTAGTTATGATAACTGCAAAACATGCGGGTAGTTGCATCATTCTGGCATTGTAGCGGCAAACAATGTGCATCTCTGTTTTACGGACGACAGTGCAATGACAGTAACAATACCAGCAATGCACAGTCTTTGCCACAACAATGCCAGATCAATGCAACTACAAGACTTTGGTAGACTTAGTCCCCAGGTGCGTTTGGTATATATAGGTGTAATAAATTAAAATTATATGAGTGGATAATTTATGTGGAAAATGAAACAACCAGAATAAAATTCCAAACAATGGGGTGTATTGAAACTGTTGGGTGTATATGGCAAACAAATTAGTCCATCTAAATAATACCAAAAGATTATCAACATTTGTTTTTGTGTTATTTACATAATCTAATTTATTACATTCAAGCCACTAGTGCACTAGCTCTAGTGAAAGTTTCAGATGCTGATCAAATGTACTCTAAATATGGGCAAAGTGATCGAAGTTGACATATCATTTAAGGTGAAAGTGCAACACATGAAAAATTATTTTTCTCCATTCCCTTTTAAATTTTCCAAATAGTACTGTTCAACACATGGAATCTTTAGCCAATGAAAAACCAATGAAATGCTCTCAAAACAAACTGTCCTATTGGGATGTCTGGTTAAGTATGTGATTTTGTGCTTTATCAATAAAATACATTTAGATAAAATAATTACTTTTACTGCTTCCTGAAAAGTTGTTACTTTTCAGATAGTACTTATTGCCCTTTCACCATAGATATATCAACTAGTTCAAGGATATTTAAACTTTTTATGAATATGGCAGGAAGTAGACACCCAACAGTTTTGACGCATACTACACTTGAGAGCAGAAAAATCGACCACCCCTTTCAACTTTTAGATTTTGACTATTCCCAAGCTGAATTTACAACAAAGTTCTTAATATAGAGTATCATTAGAAAGCTTATTTCAATACCTATCCAATGATACCAAAAAAGTTATTACAATGATAGAAAATTTAATGGTGGCTAGGTGAACAAGGATATGCCTAACAAAATTGGTTGAGTAAAAACAAAGTTTTGTGCTAAATTTCCGATCATTTATTAAAAAAAAACAATTAACAATGCAAATTAACATTTGTTTAGTAACTGGTATTGCCTCCCCTGGCTCTTATAACTGCTTGAAGGCGGTTTTTCATCGACCTGACGAGTCTGCTGATGAAGGCTTGTGGTATGGCATTCCGTTCTTCCCTTACGGCGATTACCAATTCTCTGAGACTCGTAGGAGGGTTTTCTCGTGCTCGAATTCGCCTGTTTAGCTCTGCCCACATGTGTTCTATCGGGTGTAGGTCCGGACTTCTTGCTGGCCACTCCATTACCGGAACCTCGACGTCGTCCAGATACTGCCGTACTATTGCTGCAGTATGTGGTCTGGCATTATCGTGCATAAAAATGAAATTTTCTTCCACAAAACCAGAAAATGGAACCACATGTTCTTCAAGGAAGTCACGTATGTAACGTACAGCTGTCAAACCGCCAGACCTAGGGTCTCTGTCAGCTCCGACGATGAAGACAAGTTCTGTCTTCGCTTCGAACGAAATGCCTCCCCAGACCATGCAGGATCCACCTCCATAGGAGACTCGTTCGCTGATGCAGCATTGGGCAAATCATTCTGACTGCCTTCTGTAGACTCTGCTCCGTCCATCGTTGCCAAACAGGCATATCCTGGACTCATCTGAGAAGAGTACGCGGCTCCATTGGTCGAGGGTCCAATCAACGTGCTCTGTGGAAAACTGTAGTCTCGCTTGTCGATGAGCTGTGGTCAGTTTTGGGCCTTTTGCTGGCCGATGAGCAGTTAGATCTCCTTCAGCAAGTCTTCTTCTAACAGTTCACCGACTTATGGAGACATTGCGTGCAGATTGTAGTCCTTGTGCCAGTTGAACTGCGTTGAAATGACGATTTCTCAAAGCTGACGTCACAAGGAAGCGGTCGTCACGTGGAGTGGTGACGCGGTGGCGGCCAGATCCTCTCAGCTTCCAGTTGCCAGATACCTCTGGTAAACACGGCAAATACGAGATATACTCAAGTTCCGTTTCCGAGCCGTCTGTGATTGACTGACTCCAGCCAGGATCAGTGCAACAACTTGGGCAGCTTCCCCTGGTATCGTATCCATTTTTGAAAGTCGTAAGAGCGGGAAATGTTGTCAGGTCGAGTGCAGATGAACAAGTGATAACATTTCACCACATAGGGCGCTTTTTATAGCCCAATTAGGCTCGCAGTAAACGCATAGGTGGCGAGAAGAGTTACTGTGTCCACCAATAATTTTCGACGCTCTCTCTCTCTTTCTTTCATTGTAATAACTTTTCTATCATTGTAATAACTTTTTTGGTATCACTGGATAGGTATTGAAATAAGCTTTCTAATGATACTCTACATTAATATCTTTGTTGTAAATTCACCTTAGGAATAGTCAAAATCTAAAAGTTGAAAGGGGTGGTCGATTTTTCTGCTCTCAAGTGTATTTTATGAAATAAGTTTACTGAATAACATACAAGTCATACAATTACTCACCTTATTTGTACCAACTTCTAAGACGGCACCCAATGGTGCTTCTAAAACTACAACAGTACTATCCTCAAAACATTCACTGATATCGCTTTCTGTCACATATGTTTGTCCTTCATTATCTGTTTCGTCTAATACATTCTTAATGCTCTGCTTGATTCTGTGTATTTGTCTGCAAAAAGATAGACCTATGCTTTAATACTGTTCACCAAAGTAAAGAAACAGTAATGTAGAAGTGATGAGACTTACAAATCTATTAAATTCTCTCGATCATCAAGTATTTTTAAATGATTTCTTAGTAAGTTTACCCTGTGGCCAATTCCAACTCCTTTGTCTTTTGATATAGAACCTCTGCAACAATAGAAATATTATTTATGTATAGTTGCACCATATAAATCAACTTATTTGAACCAATGTGGTTCTAACTTACTTCCACTGGATACTGTTTTTACTCCTCTTCTCTATTAGCCCAATTCCTTCAAGGACATTTGTAATATCATATATTCGTCGTTTTTGCCGCACTGCTAGTAAATCTGAGGCCTGAAATGGATATAAGTGGATGTACAGAGAATTCCAAAATATTTGTTTTTATAGTGTGTTTACAGCAATGTCAGATCGATGTCCGCGGGCCACTTACAATTTTTAAATCGAGCACGCCATTGTGTGCTCTCTGAAGCAGAGAAACGAACTTTGTAGTAAGTAAACCCAATGATTTTTCATATCTTTTGCTAGGATCCGCCATAGTATTTGTTTTATGTTATCTTTATAAATTTTAAATTATCCCGTTTATTTTGCTTTTGAGGCGGGATGGGATGCGATGCGGGACGATTTTTTTTTTGAGTTGGCAGCGCTGCGCTGTTATGTGTTATGTATTGCCACATATAATATTTATTTTTTATATCATTCGTTCATTCCTCAAATTCATTCACTGAAATATCTGATCTGTTACACAAAAATTGACAGTACTGACACTTTACTGATGGTGTATTAGTGTCTGATCTGTGTGTACAGTAAATACTTTTGTTGCAGGTTGGAAACATTGCAATATTTTACCGATAAATGTGTTAAAACTATTAAAATATCACTTAATAATTAACGAAGCCTCATAAGATGACGAAATGTGGAGAATTTATAAAAAAAAACTTTCCCCTTATAGATGACGATTTAAAGAAATACGTGGAAGGTAAGCAGATCTTGAATTCATAGGTTAGTTTCTTGTATTTTCCTCAATTCGTTTTGTAACTCTGCCGCAATGGTCTAATTGATGATGGTTAATTAGATGAGTATACCTTGTATCTAACTATTTAGAAGGTTATATTATACCACCTAATTATACGTAAGTAATTAGATGACACGTATTAGGCCTCGCCTATTCTAAGAAGGATGAACTCTAAACGATACTTTTATGATACTGATCAACACAAACAAAAAAAAAGTTTTTATGACCTTAACATATTCCAGACATCCTCAGTAATGGGGCAGAAGAATTTGAAGACTCTGATGAGGTGTTTGAAGCTGTCGGTGAAATTTTACAAGAGGTCTCAGAAAAAACTGAAGATGATATTAGGTTTGTTTACTGTACTGCTATGAATACCTTGTATTATGGTCAAGGATTTAAGTTTTCATTATAAGCAGCCAAATTTTAGGTTAATTTAAGAATAATTTCTTTTGTGTATTTATTTTGGGTATTTTTGTCATCAGAGAGATCTGTGACAAACTCCTAACAATGCTTCAGCCTGATAAGAGTAAAATTAGCAATGGACCGAGGAAAGTGTTAGATGCTCCAATACATTTGGCATCAATGGCATCCACACTGGAAGAACCCACAGAGATAAAGAGTATATGGGTTCAAACAAGGGACGACAGTTTGGTAAGGATCTTATGATGTGATCATTTAAATTTTCCTGTATAATTTGTGTTCTAGAAAAGAGCAAAATTGCTTTATACTTGGAAATATTGTGCGTTAATAAAAAGCTAACATTAAGATTCAAATACTAGGTTCTTATAATGTGCCATTCAGTTGGTAAAAAATTGTGTCCTTGACAATTGGATTTTCCATAACTTTGCAAGGTGATCTGCATTATTGATCTTGATTTTTGTAATTTTGTAATCCAAAAACAATATGTTGCTAACAACCTCTACCACATTGGTCATCATCAACAGCCACATGACATACACTGTTGGACTAGGCCCACCCCCAATGATTTCCATGGGCATTTAGGAGGAAATGCCAATAATCATCAAGCTTGGCAGGAGGACTGGCAATTTGTAATATTTTCCCACATTCCACATATTTTGTATTTCATGAAAAAATATGTCTAACTAAAACTACAGTGCAATAAGGATACTTTAGTCTGCCAAGCCTGGATGTGATGCCACTATTTTATACAAGGGCACACAAAGTCCATGACACAAATTAAATAAGTTAATACAGCAGTGGTGTCACAAAACCATATTGAAAAATTTTGTGCACAATAACAAATTCTTGTAGCTTTGTATGTTTTTTTAATAAAGACTGACACATTTTTATAAAAATCCTAATCAGATTCGAAAATAAATTTCATGCATATTTTAATCAAAGTATTTTACATATCTTCGATTTTCTTTTTTATAGAAAGTTGATGCAAAGAAACTGGAGAAGGCTGAAGCTAAGTTACAAATGAAACAAGGCAAACGGCAAGAGACAAAAGGCCCTATCGCTGTTCCCGCGCTTCAGACGGCAACAGCTTCACAAGTCACGTCTAAGAAGGACAGTAAATTAGAAGCCAAGGGCACCAATAGGACACAAGACATTAGGATAGAAAACTTTGACATAGCTTATGGAGACAGGTACTAATTTTTTTTTTTTAAATCAACAACATCGTTTTTGATTTGACAGACCAATTTCACAGTTTCTTGTCACACGGATTTTATTCTGCATTTTTCATACATATATACATACACTTCACGCCTGTCTCCCAGAGGTACCCCTCGAGGCAGAGACTATAGATCTCCATTTGTCACGATCCTGACATACCCCTTTTGCTTCATCTACATTCATACATCTTTTCATACATGACCTCCGGTTTCAAGTACTTTTTGTGTCAGAGGGCGTTTTTCATGTTGCCATTTATAGTAGGCTTGCAAGCCTACGCCCAGCAATTTCATTCGCGTAGTTGAGTAGTACCTGCATCCCAATTTTTCGTACAAAAGAATTTTCCCGTTTATTCCCGTTCCCGTGGGAATTTCAGGAATAACTTTCTTAGTGCATTCCTGTGGTACCTAAGCTACCTATGTCCATACCAAAATTCAAGTATCTATGTTTCGCTGTTTGGGCTGTGCGTTGATATGTCAGTCAGTCAGTCAGCTTTTCCTTTTATATAATTATTTAGATAAGCTTTAAACATCTTAGTTCTATCTCAGTTATTCATTAAGTTACCAGAGAATTATAGAATACAAATAGTTTAATTATTTAAAAAAAGTAATCAATCCTACTGATTTCTTCATTCAATTGTCAACCTTCTTGATATAGTAACAGAGTATGCATTGGGAACTGTTAAATTAGTCTTCCAATTTAAGGACACTGCATCTTTTTTATTATTTTGTCCCTTATTCAACTGTAGTGTAAAGAACACTCAAAATGAAATCGGTTCACTTAAATCTTAATAATTTTTATTTTAAAAACCATACTATACAATAGGCAAGAAGATGATGCAATTTTGTGCTGTTGTTAAATCAGTAAATATTTATAGATTTAACTAGTTTTCCTTCATATTTTATTCACATACATGCTGAATTTTTATTAATTTATGTAAATTTTGGTACTACAATGTAAAACACCACATAAAAACAAGCTTTGTCTAACTTAATCTAGATATTGCTAGTACATACCTAACTTGTATAAAAGAAAAGAAAAACTATATTTGCAGGTTTCTTGTGCTCATAACACTTGCACCATTCCCCTGCTGTATGAAAATAAAAATACTATTCTTGTGTGATTCACTTTTTTCCACAACTGTTTTGGCACCAAGTTTTGACAAAAATCATTTCACTGGGTGAAGAATGAACAAACAATATAATTACGCACTGGGATCGTAAATTGTCTCATTTATATAAATTTGTACAATTTTTGCTCTACAGATAGTGGATTTGTAGACAACCTTATCCTATTGTTTGACTCTCTCTTGGCAAATTTATCCGTAATCTTTTCTCAATGGGGAATTTTCTTTGACGTTTATCTGACAGATATTCGAGAGGAGAACTGTCATTACTGTCATACTTTCCAAAACAAAGTGTTTTAACCTTTTTCAGAGTTCTACTAACAGGCGCAGACTTAGTTCTCGCGTTCGGCCGCCGGTACGGTCTAGTGGGTCGGAACGGTCTCGGCAAGACGACACTCCTGCGCATGATCTCGGCCAAACAACTGAAGATACCCTCCCACATATCGATATTGCACGTGGAGCAGGAAGTGACGGGAGACGACACGATAGCGCTGCAGAGTGTACTCGAGTGCGACACCTTGAGGGAGGGACTCTTGAGGCGAGAGAAGGAGATAACCGTAGCTATAAATGGCGGGTTAGTTTTTTTTTTTTTAGTAAACACTGATGATTGAAAATCTGCCTTGCCTATATCTTCATAACATACATAAAATGGGGTGGACAAAACCTCAGGATCTCAAGGACCCTTCAGCCACATTTAGCTTAACCCTTAACTGCATAGTACTACATCAGTATAATTTTCCTCGAATTTTTTTTTCTCGCCGTCCCGTCTACAGTTTTTTTTATTCTAAATTATTGTCAAAGGTACATACGCATGAACGCAGTTTTGGCTTTAGACCACTTTTAATTTTTTATTTTTTTTTCCCCATGATGCAGGCCACATAATTTAAGAAGGATAGGTTTTTATTCAGACAAAAGAAATCATGCAGTTAAGGGTTAATACGGAGTTATCATTATCCTTTCGACTGCCAGAAGATTAATTCTGTTTTCAAGATTTTGAATTCTGCTCTCATAATCATAAACTTAAAACCACTTGTTTAATGTGTCTGACTTATAAGACATTGGCGGTGAAAGGGTTAATAAATCGCTCATTTAATACAAAAACGAGATATTTCACAATATCTTGTTATTGTGAAAAGAATCCTTAGTAATAGTTATAAGACTGTTGTTTCAACCGTGTCACATTTTTAGATATCGCGTTGTTGTATTAAATGACCGAATTTTCCATATCCTACTGTGTTAAAAAAAATGTCTGCTTCTATGACGTGCCAGGCAGAAAAACAGCTGATGCATTCTATTATCACTCATCACCATTTACCATGTTATACCACACAAATTTAGTAGCTTTTAGAATACTAGCTGACCCAGCAAACGTTGTTTGCTTAATATTAATTTTTCATGCCAGAAAACACGGTTGGAAAGATGTTTTCTAAAAATTAAACCTAGCTAGATCGATTTATCGCCCCCAAATCCCTCTACATACC
>SJJU01012519.1:0-15183 GCA_012932125.1 Conopomorpha cramerella
GCGGGTTCGAGTCCGGCTACAGGACGTGTGCCAATGGGACTCTTTTTCAGAGCCTATGTACGCAACGCAATGCTCGTACGGTGAAGGACAACATCGTGATGAAACCACAAGCACACCACAAGGATGTATGAACCCACTAACGGCGATGGGCTCACCCTCTGTCACGTTGGGTTAAATACGCTTGGTGAACCGTGGGCAATGCTTATTAAGCAAGTGCCTCTTCCTACCCCGCTTTGGGATTAAAAGGCGTGAAGTGTATTTTATTTCATTTATTTTAAGCTATCTTATATTCCAAATGCAACTTCATCGTTCCTTCTTCCGATACCAGCATTCCACTTACAATTTTACAAAAAAAGTTGGTAAGCAAATCTGTTAAAGTGTGTGCAAAAGAAAACCGAAGAATAAAAGATAAGAGCATTTGAGCTTTTAAAAAGAAATTCTCTTCAAATTTCAATAAAGTGCATCAGGTAGAGCTTTTAGTTCCTTTTCAATTAATATCCAGTTGGAGTACTCTTCAAACGAAAGACGATAGAATTATTTCTCCACCTTTCAGTTACTAAACTAATTTTAATTTAGGTAGAGTACAATTTAACACTGATTTCAAGTGAAATGCTCATTTTCGAACAGTACTTAAATGTGTTTGTTTTAACGAAAATATACTTTGTGTCGTTTGGAAATTAAACGGACAGGATATTTTAAGCATATGGTGATTTTATCAATTTAAAACGCAAAAGTTTAAAAAAAAATAATAATAAATACACTTCACACCTTTTAAACCCAAAGCGGGGTAGGCAGAGGAACTTGCTAAAGCAAATGCCCACGGTTCACCAAGCGTATTTAACCCAACGTGACAGGGGGTGAACCCATCGCCGTTATAGGGTTCACACACCTTGTGTTGTGCGGGTTTCATCACGATGTTGTCCTTCACCGTACGAGCGTTGCGTTGCGTACATAGGCTTTGAAAAAGAGTCCCATTGGTACACGTCCAGTAGCTGGACTCGAACCCGCGACCTCCCGGTTACAAGTCAAGTATCCGACCAACTGGACCACAGACGCTCAAAAGTTTATTAACACAGATAAATATTTATATAATCCATATATAAATAATATACGATAAAAATTAATGTATTATAGTTACTCTTTCACGCGAAAATTACTGAAAGGATTTGTCTAAAACAGTATAGCTTACACATCGGAATATCAAATAAGCTATCTTTTATCCCGAAATTCCCATGGGAACGGGATAAACTGCGGGTAGTACGACCGGGTTATTTATAGTCATATTTAAAACGCGAAAGTTTGTTTGTGTGTTCGTCACTTTTAAACGTCCCTATTATTTAACAGATATTAATGATAAATATTATAAAGCCGAAAGTTTATGAGTGTGTACGTTTCTTCTCGTCTAAACGGGCCTTAGCTAAGATAATTTAGTATAGAGTTAGCTGACATCCTGGATTAACACACAGGCTATAATCCACCACGAAATTCCCAGGGGAACAGATAATTTGGTGATGGATTATATTTGTGGGTAACACCGCTTGGGTACAGCTAGTTAAAAGAGTAACATATATATCGAAATAACACAAAGGCTATTTTTATATCAAGTTTGCCATGGTAACGGTTTAAAGTGTGAATAACACTGGCACTGGGGTAGTAGTCTGGAAATAACTGATGAAAACAGGGAAAAATAGGTACGAAAGGAATTTAAACAGCGAATGCGAGTGAAAAGACCACATCGGATATTTACTGAGCAAAAGCTAACTACGTAAAGCTAAAGTAAAGAGCATCCGAAACTATTTACTGAGTATTTTAGAAGGTATTTACTCATCAAATTAACAACGTGCTACGAAAAGGCAAAGTAAATAGCAGGCGATTCTGGCTTTCACGTGCCAATAGATTAATGAATGTGGAAAAAGTAAAAAAGGTACGTCA
The DNA here is from genome assembly GCA_012932125.1 of Conopomorpha cramerella. NCBI lineage: Eukaryota > Metazoa > Arthropoda > Insecta > Lepidoptera > Gracillariidae > Conopomorpha > Conopomorpha cramerella. The sequence continues at coordinate 1,933 of SJJU01012519.1, forward strand.
GAAACGTAGCAAGTGGTATTGAAATCGCTTTTGTAAAAAAAGGCGCACTGATATTATGTCATATTATTTTTATTTAGTAAAAAAAATACACTTCACGCCTTTTAATCCCAAAGCGGGGTAGGCAGAGGCACTTGCTTAGTAAGCAATTACCCACGGTTTTGTATGACATTTATGTGAGATAAGAAAGGATTTTCCAACATTCATCCCCTAATTACCCCCTTAGAGTATAGGGTACGGTACCTAATGCGGTATATATGAGAAACACGTTAAATTTGTAGTTATAAAAAGAATACACTTCACGCCTTTTAAATACCATAGCGGGGTAGGCACTTGCTTAATAAGCAAATGCTCACGGTTCACAAAGCGTATTTAACCCAACGTGACAGGGGGTGAGCCCATCGCCTCTGTAGGGTTCACACACCTTGTGGTGTGCGGGTTTCATCACGATGTTGTCCTTCACCGTACGAGCGTCGTGTTGCGTACATAGGCTCTGAAAAAGAGTCCCATTGGTACACGTCCAGTAGCCGGACTCGAACTCGCGACCTCCCGGTTACAAGTCAAGTATCCGACCAACTGGACCACAGACGCTCTTACTTTTTATTTAGTGTAAATACTTTTTATAATACTATACTGGCCACCTACAGAATATTACATAAAGAAGTTATAAAATAAAATACTTTTGGAACCATAGAAATAGAATGTACAAGAAGAACTATGCTCACTTAAAAACGTTACCAAAAATGGAATGCGTATGTGTGTGTGATTTTTTTATGTGTGAGTGAAGAATAGTGTTGCCTAGGTTGTTTGTTATACAAATATCGATACTTGTTGCGAATCGAGAAGAAAAGCAGGTTTCATGAAGTATCAAGTAATGTCTCAAACGTATTGAAATATTATTACTTATATATATCACGAAAATGTTTACCAAAATAATAAACAAAACAATTAAGTCGGACTTATAAGCAAACATGGTAGTCTCTTATTACAAATTTATCGTCGCATAGTAAGGATTTTAGACAATAATACAGTTTGCTTAGTAATAAAATTTTCTTTATTGATTAGGAAGATTACTTATTGTTGACGGAGGCGTGTGAAAAAATTAAAGACAAGACAATGACTTAGTACACTTCAATAACGTAGGTACCTAAATATTATTAGCTATTGCTCACAGCTTTACTTGGAAGCACCTGATATTTGCGCGAATTTATATAAATTTGCGCATCAATGTAATACAATTTAAACATATTGTGCAAGCGGTGTTGTCGTGCAGCCTTTCCATTTACCCTATGGACCAATTTGCGAAGTAGATCGTTTTGACATGCCACCTGAACTTTATTAAATAGTGGTTTCTAAGACTTGGCATGTTCTTTAAAGATTTAACGACTTGTTTTATTTTATTGACGCGAGCACTCAATCGTTTTGTTTTTGCTTTCAAACATTTTACCAATTTATTTTTTTCTGATAGTTTACACCTTAGACGTATATTTTGGTTCATTAATTTTTTCCTTTTAGGCATGAATACTTTGGTTTCGGTCTTAAATAATGGTGGACTTGGGTCTGAAATATTTATTTATCGGGTTTTTGCTTTGCATTGCTCCGGTTCCAGAATGTCCAGGAGCTGGGAGTGGAGAATAACATGTAAAGTCTCTGTTTACATTTGATGGAGCTGGTCTTTCAATCTGTGAATAAATGATCTGTTAATACACACATCACGTATCTAGGGGTTAAGTACATTTTAGAAGATTGCAATTAAGAATATATTTTACAAAAACTGAATTCATTCATAATTTATTCCAAATGTGGTGATAAGTCATTGATACAGGCATGGGGAATTAGGTAGGAGACCAATCCAGAAGATTAGATTTGATTTAAATAAATTAGATTTTTTTTTTGAGCTAAAAATGTTCTTGATCCCTAGACACTTTTGATGTGCGTATATAGGCAATAGATATTCATTGAAATTTAATATAGCTACATAAAAAAAAATGAATAATATTTTCTGTTATTATACAGATAACTTCGTAATACTGCATATGCATGAATTTTTCTTCAAAACCCAATTGGATCATTTTACAATTCTTGTCCATTTCGCTCTTATTTCCGAGTTCGTAGGATATTTTAAAGTAATTACATCGAAATTTAATTACATAAAGTTAAACTGGCACTTAGTCCAAACCTTCATAATGAAAATTGTATATGGCTCAAAGGTTATAAATTTCAAATATCGATACGAAAAATCATGTGTTGTCAACCCCTAGCGTAAACAAGCAAATTTACTTTTTACACAAAAGAATCGAAATTACGGTTTTTGGCTGGTGTATTCAATAAAATATATGAAATTTATTTAATGTTTTACAAGAATCAACGTCAATTATCCTATTATATATGAATATTCATACAACTTTTCGATCATGAAAAAATATTGTGTCTGTACATATTTACCTGTGAAACGTGTATTTCTTTGGACTATTGCTTGATGTGACATCACAATCGCTTACTGAGCACGACACCATAATTAAATATGAACACTGTGTAGTTCTTCTATTATCTTAAAGGGTTTATTTCGTAAAAATACGCGCACAAGTAAAAATGTGCAGGGTTATATAGGGTTATATTCTCTCTGGCTGTCAAAAAAGTGGTCGCGCTTTTAACTTTATGCTCCCTCTCTTTCTCTCTAGGGGTATTGATAGGTTAGTATGAAGTCTCTTTCCCACACTTTGTTCGTCTTTAAGCGTAGCGGCGGGATTCTACGTCTATGTTTGGAACGGAGCTTGATCTTTATTTCACACTAGCTTTCAGCCCGCGGCTTCGCCCGGGAGGACTTCGGTTATATCACTGTATAAAGGAACATTTTTGTTTTCCCTCCGGAATATCATTTATTTCCGGGATAAACGTACCCATTATTTAAACCGGACTTGTAACTATACGTATGCAAAATTTCAAAGCAATCGGTTCAGTAGTTACGGCGTGAAAGCGGAACAAACAAACAAACTCACTTTCCCATTTATCATATTAGTAAGATGGCGTATTTTCGTATTCATAAAGTTAGAACAGCTCTAGGGCACTGTTAGTAAAGGTCTCAAAAGCTGGTCATATGTACGCTAAATAGGGACAAACCAGTGTAAATTTATATACGTGAACTAGTTAGTAAGCGTTTTAACTTTTTATGAATACGACGGTAAGAGTTTAACTAATATTAAACTAGTACCTGGACGACAGAGCTTCGCTCGATTAAAAAAAAACAAGTAAAAAATTCGATTATTTTCCTTCGATTTTTTCATAACCCCATCTCTAGTTACTTCAAAACCAAAACGTCTCCCGCACCATCCTACGTATAGCATAGTATTACTACTCGGCAATAGATGTCAGTAAGAGTCGTATTAACATTTTGAGCAATTTTTCATGCCCGAAAACACGGTTGAAAGATGTTTTCTAAAAATTAAACCTACGTCAGATCGATTTATCGCCCCCAAATCCCTTCTACATACCAAATTCATTAAAATCGGCAGCCGTTTCCGAGATTCCAATTATATATATATATATATATACAAGAATTGCTCGTTTAAAGATAAAGAAGATAAGTAAACTGGTATTACGGCGCTAAAATTAACCAAAGATAAGCATTCAGCTTTCGACACAGTTACTGGCACACGTAACTGGTATCTTTGGTTAATTTTCGCGCCGTTTTATCCATTTTAAACTCTTAATATAAGTGGTTTTTAGTGTAGTGGTCAGCATGACTGCCTCTATTCCGTAGGACCGTGGGTTCGATTTCCACCGCTGACATATGCTTAGGTGATGAGCTTTTAAGTACTTGTTGGATGTGCCTGGGTGTTTTGTTTATATTTATATAAATACTAGCTATCCCGGCAAACATTTGTTTTGCCATATTAAGTTGCCTATGTACCCCGTTTATTGGGTGAAATACAACTGGTAGATGCATAAAAAATAGATAGTAGCCGATTCTCAGATCTACTGAATACGCATATAAAATTTGGTAAAAATCGGTAAAGCCGTTTCGGAGGAGTATGGCAACGAAAACTGTGACACGAGAATTTTATATATTAGATGTACTTAAAAACAATATTTAAGTGAGCATATTTCTTTGTCTGAATACCATAGCACAAGTGCTTTATCTACTTAACATGGGATGAAGGCAACGTGTGTGTTGTTGTAAAAAAATATTTCTTTACTAGGTGTCTCGGCAAACATTTGTTTTGCAACAGGAAGCCGCTTTTGTACCCCGTGTATTGGAAGAAATACGCCTTTTAAAACTTCCCTTCCATGTATAATCAAAACCAAAATTAGCCAAATCGGTCCAGCCGTTCTCGAGTTTTAATGAGACTAAAGCACATCAATTCATTTTTATAAAATAAAGATAAACCCTTACCGTACACTAACCAAAACACTGGAAAGAGGTTTGAGACTTTGGAACCCATGTAAGCTGGTAATCCCATTGTTCACGAACCAGCTCACTAAACCTATTTCAAAGATGTTTTCTTGTGCATGTTAAGACAAAAAAATTGTACGGGTTCTTATAAATAACAACTATTATGCTGCCCTTTTCATATGTCAGAAAATAAGTAGGTAACACATTTTCAACAGATTTTATTTAACTTGCGATACTGTAATACTAGTGGACGCCGCTCCGTTTTTTCAATATTAGCAGTTTCAATATTAACACATTGGCGGACAGTAAAATAGACACAGTAGAAGTTTTATTGTTACGACGGCTAGTAAGCGTTTAATGTCCAGGAAAGAGTCTTTGCAAAAATATTACCACCGAGTTTTAGAACCGTAAGTACAAAATTAACGTGTTTCTCATATATCCCTCTTTTTACCGCCTTAAGGGATAAATTGTGTAAAATCCTTTCTTATCTCACATAAATATCATAAAAAATATCGATTTCTATTCCACTCTAAATAAATATTTTCAAAAAGAATAAAAAATAAAAATAAATAAATACTCTTCACGCCTTTTAATCCCAAAGCGGGGTAGGCAGCACTTGCTAAAGCAAACGCCTACGGTTCACCAACCCAACGTGACAGAGGGTGAGTCCATCGCCGTTATAGGGTTCACACACCTTGTGGTGTACTGGTTTCATCACGATGTTGTCCTTCACCGTACAAGCGTTGCGTTGCGTACATAGGCTCTGAAAAAGAGTCCCATTGGTACACGTCCAGTAGCCGGACTCGACCTCCCGGTTACAAGTCAACCACAGTCGCCCGTGAACTTTCAAAAAGAATGTGCTTGTAAGTCTCAGAACACGTCCTTAACCATCTCCTTTTTATTGTACAGATATATTATTTTTTTCTTTCTTTTATTTATTTTGGGCAAATAAAGTGACGATCTGGCTCCTAACGAACGGCAAAAGACAACGGGGCCGCCCAAGGAAGAGATGGTGCGACGAGACAGTCCGCTAGGACAGACACTGGTGAACATCAGCCCAGTATCGGGAAGAGTGGAGAAAGGGAAGAAAGGGATCCAATAGTAGCTAGTAGTAATAATAAATTGATTTATTCTATAATTTTTGTGTAAAAAATGTTTTTCAACATTAAGTTTAGATATTGTTGGGATTTTCAAGGACAGACACTGGTGGACATCAGCGCAGTATCGGGAAGAGTGGAGAAAGGGAAGAAAGGGATCCAATAGTAGCTAGTAGTAATAATAAATTGATTTATTCTATAATTTTTGTGTAAAAAATTTTTTTCAACATTAAGTTTAGATATTGTTGGGATTTTCAAGAGATCCGCTCTTTACAGTTAAGTACCAATAAATAATGTTGTGGTAGCCTGTAATTAAGTGTAATTAAGAACACTTTATTTTGTTTTTATTTAATTATATCAACTACTAGCGAACTCGACAGACGTTGTCCTGTCTTAACTATTAATATGAAGTACAGGCCACTTCATATTAATAGTTAAGTGTGGATGTAATTTTTTCTTTCATAAGAACCTTCTGCTGTCATTAATAAGCACAACAAAGAAAGAATTAGCGAAATCGGTCCACCCGTTTCGGAATTATGGAATGACAACGTAAAGTGGCTTTGATTTTTATATATAAGATGTATAAGTGTATTTCTTGTTTGCTGTCCTGAATAAATAAAATAAAAAAGAAAATGTGCAACCCCGTGCAAAATTTCAGCTTTCTTGGGTCAAGGATTTGGGCTGGATTTTGATGAGTCAGTGATGAATGAATTTATATATATTGGGGTAAGGGTCAGGACTTTATATATATTGGGGTAAAATCTTGCAACTCAATTATGATGTCAACCGATTGAGCTGAAATGTTCAGTTCGGATGACAACGCATGCTTAACTGTATGAAGTTTTTTTTTCTAAATCCAACATGGCGGTACTTACAAGATGGCGGACTAATTATTTTTAACCCTTGATACAACAAAAGGCAATATATCCCCACTTAGTCTAAACTAACTTTGACCCTTAAGGAGGATTAACCAATTTTCAATAAAAAATATACAACAGCGAGCGCTGTGTAAGGTTATTGTCATAATCATCATAATTTTCCTGCCCTTATCCCGCACTACGGTTATTGTATTAGGTCAACATTTCCTTATACAGATATTCTTTTAGTAGTTAGATTTATGTTATAAGAATATAAAATCCAAGAGAAAATCTTAAAGTCTCATTTTATTAAGGGTTAATGCACCTCTACGATAGAACAGTACTTTTAACATAATTAGCTTTAGTTTTATTAAGGGTTTCATAACATTTGATTTACAATAGGGGGGTAGAATATACTTCAATCTAATGAAATCAGATATTCATATTCATAAATAATATATCATCGCAGCAAACGATTTTCCTTATTCTCCGTTCTTCAGTAATATGACGGAATTTTATGTTTAGAATATGGCGCAACAGGGAGGAAAAGTCACACAGTTTACTTCCTTCGTACAGTAATTGTACCACATAGTCTATCTCCTTCGTAAATATGCCGAGTGAAAGAGATACCATATGACACCTGTTCCATATCGATGTTACACGTTAGTTGGGCCAGATACCAGCAGTTCAGGGCTTAAGAATAGAACTGAGGTTTTCCTTGCCTGTCGTAAATGGCTACTGAAAGGCTTAATAAAGCCTATTTTTTTTGTTTGTGTACAATAATGTTATAAAAATTATATTTCGTCGGTGTCATTGTCACAGTCTATCGATAAAGTCGTTAATCCTCAGGTCACCCTGAGGGTGAACCATCGTTTCAATGCTGCGTGGAACAGTACACGGGAATAACAAATTGATCAAATAGGACTCCTCTCCTTTACTTCTCACTACATTATTACACTAATTCCACCACATTAACACAATCACTGCAGCGAAAAATTAATTCTGATAATGAGAAATAAAGAAGCCATTCGCATCTCATCGCTTCTAGCGCAAAACTATATAGCTCTTTTAGTTTTCTTTACTAATTAACCTATTTTAGACTTGTTAATAGGAAATTTTGGTTATTTCAGGCTATGAGCTAGCAACTTGTCACGGAAGACCCATATTGACATTTATAAATCATTCAGTCCTTCTGATCCTATGATTTTAAGGGGATTACGAACGTGGGCGCATGTCATAATTCTGCGGTATCTGCCTACCCCTGTGGGAGACAGACGTGTATGTAATGTTACAGTTAAAACTCAAAACTAGTCAAAATCACTTTCAACTACAAACATCGGTACTAACAGTCGATATAAATAAACAAATTCTTAATGGCTTCAAGATTTCACGTCTTCGTAACTAAAACATTTATAAGCGCTATTTGATATTTACTAATAACATTTATGAATACCTACCGTAAGGACATCTCTTCTCAGTTACAGTTCCAGTGCCCTTACGGTAGTTTTATTCGTTAACAAGATTTTTTAGTTTTTTACGTTGGCATCTTAAGAAATTTACAGGTTGAAATATATAGTATTAATGTATTATTTAAATTATTTTTATTCGTGTATTCTTGTGTACAGTTAATTGTTATCACCTAAGCTGATAAAATGTAATGTCCTAGTGACAGGTCTTCAAGGAAATATGCTTATTTTATATACACATGTTTACCACAGTTGTAATTTCTAGTATATTTCTGTATTCTGTCCAATAAAGAAAATAAATAAAAATATCCAGATCCCACAGTCGGCTCTTATGATGTGCTAGTAAGAAAGGCAACCGATGCATTCTATTTACGTCTCAGATCTGAATGGGATATGAATCTAACTTATATTATTATTACATCTCCCAGGCAACATAGCCATAAAGGATAACAATACCCACGCATTGATGCGCCGCAGGTGTCTTGAGATATAAACAGGAAACGCTCTTGTATTATATCAAACAAGCCTGTGATTTACCGTACCAATTTCACCGATATCAGCTAACACAGGGGGTGGTCGGAAAACTGCAGTGGGTAGCAGTAGCTCGTGTTTAGGTAGGTAACTATGGGATATGTGAGCTTGCGAAGAACTTAATTCTTTCGGATAAAAGTGTGCACGACTGTGCCAATTTCTGTAATTAGGATTTTTATACCAATTTTGTTAGCATTCACTTTATAGTATTTATTTTATTTTTATTTTATTTTATTTACACATATACATATAACTGCAATATTACACACATCAAAAGTGTCTAGGGATCAAGTACATTTTAGAAGATTGCAATCAAGAATATATTTTACAAAAACTGAATTCATTCATAATTTATTCAAAATGCTGTTATACAGACATGGGGAATTAGGTAGGAGACCAATCTAAAAGATTAGATGAGATTTAAATAAATTAGATTTTTTTAGAGCTAAAAATGTTCTTGATCCCTAGACACTTTTGATGTGTGTATGTAACGCAAGCGCGTGTTGGGTTAAATACGCTTGGTGAACCGTGGGCATTTGCTTATCAAGCAAGTGCCTCCTGCCTACCCCGCTTTGGGATTAAAAGGCGTGAAGTGTCTTTTTTTATTTTTTATATTATATCATATTTTTCCAACCAACATCTCATTGGAAACGGAATAGTAGTAATCTATATTATAATCCAACAATAGAAAACAAATACCTGCATGAATAATTAGAACCTCCTCCAGTGAAGCGTAAACTTGACGTGAGATTAGAAACTCCAATTTAAAAACGAACAGAACCCGTCTCGAGACTTGAACCCAATCTAATTAATGATAGAATTGAAAAAAAGTGTGTTTTCGTATTGATATTGATGGAAATTCTTGTGGTTTACCGTCTACTGGTTTTTGGTGCTAAGGTTTAAGGTATAAAGATAAGTATGTCCAGTCCAAAGACGTTCAATTATTTCGGTAACTATAGCTACCATGAGAATATCCTATTAATATGGTTTACGCGCAGATTAGATAGATGTTTCTTCGTTTGTTACAAAAACTACTTAAGGAATTTCATTGTAACTTTACAATAAGCATCGGAATAACACATAGGCTAAATTTTATCCTGGATTTCCCTAAAGTGGCCTAAGCCACAGTTTAACATATTCCGGCTAAGTACGGCAAATTACTAAAAACATGTCAAAATAAAATCAATCATGTTAAAGAATCAATATATAAAAAAATACTGAAATTAAACATACGACTTAACTAATCTACACACATAAGTGTCTAAAAACCCCTATATCTCCATACTGATTGGTCTAGGGTTAGGCCACTTTAGCACTGATGGCCTCATTTGGACGGGCTAAACTAAAACTTGGAATTCTGTCGGAGTAGGTACATCTACCGTATCAAATAAGGTTTGTAAGAACAGCTCACCTAAAAATGTCTCTTGACTATTTATTTTATTGTCGTGGAAAAATACACACATAAAAAGTGTCTAGGGATCAAGTACATTTTAGAAGATTGCAATCAAGAATATATTCTACAAAAACTGAATTCATTCATAATTTATTCAAAATGTGGTGATAAGTCATTGATACAGGCATGGGAAATTAGGTAGGACCAATCCAGAAGATTAGATTTGGTTTAATTTAGATTTTTATAGAGCTAAAAATGTTCTTGATCCCTAGACACTTTTGATGTGTGTATTTACAATGATTAAAGAGCTCTAAATACAGCACAGTGTCACACTTGGTGTGTAAACGGATTGGAAACGATTGAGGATTGATACCCTATTGCAGGTGACAAAAGATAGGTCGTTTTCAGCCTGTAATAATCTCCTACTAATAAAAATAGTTAAATAGAGAATTCTGTCACGGTAAAAATTGAAAATTTGAAAGTGACAAAACACACAGTACGAGGGGCAGACAGATATGGACTAAAACATATTACCTATATTTATAAACTATATGTATGAGATAAGTTTAAAAATCTTACCTTTTTCATGTTCACTGTTACCGCCATGTTCCTTCTTCTTGTGGTCAGTGGACGCTACTACGGCGTCGGTCACAGCATGTTTGTTGGTAGGCTCAGCCTCCTGAGCTGATGGTGCAGTAATTTCCGAGGATTCTGTATGAGAGTCAAGAGCACTCGGCGATGTTTCAATTGCTGATGGCGAAGTATCTATAGCTGATACTGCAGTGTCTACAGCCGATGGGGCAGTGTCAGAACCAGATGCGGCCGCGTCTGTTGGCGTCCTGCCAGATGCAGTTGTACCGTCGGGAGAGGATACGGAACTAGTTCCGGTAGTATCAGTTCCTGTTGATGATGGAGCTGAAACTGATGTGGAATCAGTGACTGTTGTAACGGTTCTGTTCTCTTCCTCACTGCTGTCATTTTCTTTTCTTTTAATTTTATCCTTTTTTGTAACGAAATCGGCGCTGGAGTCTTTTTGAATGTGATATTTCTTCATACCTCTATCGAAATTCCGTTTTGGTGCTTGTACTTTCTCAGTTCTGAAAGTTTCTTGCGAACTTGAATCGGTCTGTGTTACTTCAGTGGAATCTGGAGGCAGTGTTGGATTTACTGCTTTTTGTTTATGATCAGGAAGTCGGTTTGGATAATTTATAGGAGATTGGGAAGGTTTATAGCGTCTGCGTTTGCTTTTCCTCTTTTTTGGGAAAAACAATGCTGGTTTAGTGTTATCGTCGCTACCCTCCGGAACTAATGACAGGACCTCATCGTTTTTATTCACATCATCCTCCTGTTCGTCCGAAGTAGTTTCTTTGTGTTGGGTACTGTTTGGCTCATATTTGACCGTAGTAGTTGGACTTTTTTTGTTGTCGATTTTTTTTGCTATTTTAGAAACAGTGTCATAATATTGATCCATGTATAATTGTGGGTTTTTGAAGACGGATACTTTTTCTACAGTCGGTAGTTCTAGCGGATAACTTCGTTTTGTAGTAGTTGAAGTCGTTGTCGGTTTTCGTGGTTTGATTTCGTATTTGTCGGGTAGTGAAACATTTTCATCGTACTCATCGTAATCTACTTTCTTTTTCTTCCCAAATCTTCTTGGTGTATATCTGTAATGTTCTTCACTTTGCAATTCATCTTCCTTTGCTCTTTCAGAAATATATCTTTGCTCTTCAGCATGTCTATTCTTCAGATCGTCAACGCTTAGGAGCACTTTTGCTTTCTTTTCTTCATTTTCTCTTTCCTCCTCCGTAGGTTCATGATTTGGTTTCACTTCCTTTTCATCGTCATAATCCTCTACTTCTTCTTCAGAATTCGCTTTTACAATTGCTTCTGTTGTCGTTTCAGTACTTTCGCCTGGAGAATCATTGTTATCGTTGCTTTCATTATCAGGAGTCTCAGTGGCTGCATTGTTATTGTTATGTTTTTCTATTGATCTAACAATCGTTTCGGCGATAAGAGCAGGTTTCAAATCTTTAATAATATTAACAACCCCATCAATCTCTGACAAATCTGTATGATTTATCTGCAATGGCGCCTTATCAACCACTGTTTCTGGCCTATTTACATCGGACCAGTCTTTTTTCTCATAATAATCTTCGTTGTCCCCTCCTCCCTGTCCCCTTTCGTAGTAATCGTCGTTTTCTGGCTCCGCAACCGCCTTCAATACGAAATTTGTTGGTAAAGCCAATCTTTTCTTTACTTTAGCCTTTGGCTTTACATCGACAAATTCGCCGAGTTGATCACCATGTTTGTTTTTAAACGGGACCCAATCCGGGAAGAATTCCTGCGCGGATCCTGTTTCCGCTTGTGCTGTTGACTCATCTTTCACATTATCACTCACAGTTCCTATACTTAGACCATAACACTGGTTTACTAAAGCTAATGTTACAAACACGCGTGTTACAATTAATGCCATTTGGGCAAGTGTTGTGTAATAGATGTCTCGAACGACAATGCACAGGCTACGGGCACACGAAATGAACTGTTTGGTTTCGTTAGCCACTATTATTTATATTGTTTACAAAACGATTCAGTCTGTATCAATAACTGCTGGAATGAAGGCTTAGTATGGATGCGCAGCGTTAACATTATTTTTCTATAGCTCAGTGGACCAGTAAAATAGAACTGTCAATATTATTTGCTTACGAATAATCTCGAGTTAATTAAGGGTGACTATATGAGAATTGGTAACCGAACTCATATTAATTTGATATTATACTTCAACAGTATATTTAAGCACTAGGTATAAGAATTATGTACCAATCAGAACCTAGAATAAAGTAAATATACCAAAAATAAATAAAGTACTTCAACAGACACATTTGTAATTTTATAATAATAATTTTATTTCACTAGTTACTTCTTTCTACCAGATTGTGTCTAACAATTAGATTTTACCACATACCCATATTTTTCACACGGCCATACAAAATCCGTTCTCTAAATGCTACAGTCCTTTGTATATTTACTAAGCCCAAAATCAATGCCTATCCATGCTATGCCGCGGCGACTGCCGTGACGAGATTCGTTATTCGGCTCATTAAAGCATAGTGGATAGATAAAAAAAAAACACTGATCTCAGTTGACACCGAATGGATCAGTACCGTAGTGATCACCTTTAAAACAAAAAAAAAATAAGGAAAAAAACGTATTTCATTGAAGGAGTATAAAGTACTTTGCGTTGCCAACTCTTTGATAATCTGTTTTAGTTAACTTATTAGAGTGAAAGTATTGAGAATTTGTATATGTAAACTAATAGACGCCTCGGGGTTTTATCCGCGTAATTTCAGTTATCCACAAAATCATTAATAAGCCGACTATGCGATATCCAGATTTAGGTTTATTCAGGCCATGAACTTGCAATTTGTTACTCAAGGCCCATATTCACATTCTCACTCCTTACCATACGTAAATATGGTCGAAGGGTCCTTGTGATCCTAAGGTCCTGTTCAATCCCCCC
>SJJU01012522.1:0-18615 GCA_012932125.1 Conopomorpha cramerella
AATGTCATCAACAGTAACATTCCACTTTGTTTGCTGACCGTACCAACTAAGCCACTGTTCGCTTTGAGTATTATGGTACACAAATCTTTGGAGACAATGTACGACGACTATAATAGTGACTGCGCTGCAATAGCTGCTAGATGTAAAGCTGTCCCCAGACTAATGACGAACACTGTTTTGTGTTTTGCACACGTCAAGTAAAGGACGATGCACGTCAGTGCATGATGATTTCGTTGTTACAACGGGTAACACATAGGCTTATAATATTTATCTTCATATTTCTTTGCGAGCGGGATACATGCAGTTGAAGGCCATTTATTTGACGTGTCTGAACCAGCATACCACAGTGTGTGTGAGCTGTAGAACACAATGATAGTCCTACTAGTTACTATATTTTTGACACGCTTGGTATGCCGTGGGCATTTGCTTAGTGTAAAATGTGTGACAAACAAGAATTAACTAATTACCTACCAATGGCTGGCTAAATACATACATACATACATCGTTTTGGATGCCAATAATCGCCACGTTTGGCAGACGGTTTGGCGATCGCATGCTACCCGGCCTCTGGACAGTTGCCTCGGTTGGCTCTTACGATGAGAAAAGTTGGGCTGGGGTGGTGACATGTATAGTTCTCGCCGTAACCACACGGCTGTAAATTTATATGCAAAGTTGCTATATACGAGACTTAACGGAGTTATCCTTGCCGAGCGGTGGAACAGAGCGCTGGTTGAAATTCTATTGTCGAGACCATATTGGACTTGAATAGTAAATTGCATGCTCCAAACTAGTAGTGATAATCAAACTTCGTTACTTTACTTAGATATCGTAGCAGTTAGCAGTACCAACTAGTCAGTTGGGTTACCTATCTAAATAACTCTGAGTGATAACTGAAAATAATGAGTGACGGGCCCGTTGGTGTAGCGGCACAGAGGCGGTCAGCATGTCTGCCTCTGCTCCTTAGGGTCGTGGGTTCGATTCCCACCGCTGACAGGTGCTTAGGTGATGAGCTTTTAAGTACTTGTTGGACGTGTCTGGTGTCTGTTTATTTATATAAGTATGTATTTAAATTAAAAAAAATAGAATATAAGTAAATATATCTCGTTGTCTGATTTCCATAACACAAGTGCTTTAGCTACTTAACACGGGATGAAGGCAATGTGTGTGGTGTTGTAAAATATTTATATATTATAAGGTCGCCTTTTGCAATCATAGGGTAAGACCCTAATAATGGCCGAATTGCTATTTGGAAGATACACAAAGCTCAACTTAGCTTGTCAGTTGTATGTCAAATACGGAATAACCAGTTTAAATAGACCTCTAATAACCGTTGTATAAGTGACAACGTGATTATTGGTAGGGGGGATAGTGTTGAAGCTGCTGGGAACACGGAACGTTAGTGTTCTGAAAACTTTAAAGATTTTGCAGTTAGTCAATGTAATGGTTGGCAAATGTAAAAAGCCTAACAAAAGCCGGATCCCGTTTATTTCAGCCGGACACGAAATCAAATAGCCTACCCATGTCCGGCTTTATCAGGACGCCTGGCAATGCTATATGCAAGAGTACACTTATATTGATTCATTCGATTTTGGTTCAAAATGATGAGATGTGCGTAGTTCAATGACACTTACCTTTAAATAAAGTTACTGCCGGAAATGAGGCTGTTCAATATTACCATTGTGGATCAGTGAGAGACAATTGTCACACTATTGCAATTAGTAAACTCGGAACTTGGCAGTGGGAGCGGGTGGTCACCGTAGTACGAGGGCGGAGACTGTATCGTAACTCTCGCTTCCTAGTACGGGGGTGTTGGTAAATACATCTCGTATTATGAAACTCTTGTCTAAAGTTTTGGATAAAGTTATAACTTGTTAAATTAATACTTATTACGTAGATAAAGTTTGTTCCATTGTATATTTTTTAGATTATCCTTGTTACTTGTTGACGGCCGGCACGAACTAGTAGTGGTTAGGACATCTGCCTCTAGGATAACGGTCGTTGGTTCGATTCCCGTCACGGACATAGTGCTTTAGTGAGCTGAGGCATTTGTTGTTTGCGTTTGGGTGTTTTATTTATCTATATATGTATTTGAAAGTATTTATGTAAGTGTATCAGTCTCTGGCACCCATAGTACAGGGTATCCTAGTTTGGGGTCAGATGACCGTGTGTAAAAATATCGGTAAAAAAAAAAATTTATCACTTATTTATTTACTACTGTAGGCAAGAAGTTTATTCTTGTTAAACTTCGGTAGTGTTATTCAGAGACGTGGTAGCCTGTAGTTTAGGTTTACACGCCAGTTTATTTGACAACTGTTGACAACTTGACATTGACATTTCGTGACGTTTGCTAGCTAGATCACCGATAAACTAGGCAACCCCTCGGTTTATCGTACCTTAAACCTACCTTAACGTGTGGGTTATCCCTAGTCTGTCTCTCTGAATATACTTTTCCGTAAACCAGTGCTAGCCCGCAGTCTAAATTGTTGGCTAACTCTGGCCCGGGGTTAGTGCAACGTCTCTGAATAACACCGCGGGAGTTTATGCGTCCGAGATGTGCTGTACTGGATATGTACCAAGAAGACTCTTCTTGAGAAACTATGTACACAGCGCAACGCTCATACTGTGAAGGAAAATGATCATAACTAAACCCGCATAGCACAAGGTTTTTAAACCCATATAACGGCGATGGGCGATCGCCATCATGTTGGATTAAAAACGCATTGTGAACTGTGAGCATTTTAGCAAGTGTCTTTGCGCCCTTCGGAACCATCTGTCTACTTTTCTGATCAGAAGGAATGCCGGTCTGCATTCCTTATCGGTCTGCATTCCCAATCTGTGAACTTTGTTTTCCCAATCGGTCTGCATATTAATTTACCCAATCTGTCTGCATTACTAATCGGTCAACTTTCTTAATTAGTGGGAGGGTTGTAGGAACTCTTTGGTGCATGTTGAATGAATAAAAATGTTTTTTAAGTTTTATCAATTTGTTTGACATTTTCAGTATTACGTAGGTACAACGCCGGTAAGAGAAAGAAATCGTCACTTGCTATTCTGATCTTCACTTGTTTTAAAGATTTTTTTTCCGATGGTCACTATCGGACTGCCTATCGAATGCGAAAACTAAAAAAAAAAAATAACGCACGGTTCAGAATCAGTTTGACAAAATAGTTTGACAACGTGGAAGAAGGGAAAAAGTATACAGATAGGGAAAGGCTCATTAATTATTAGGGAAAACACACCGTTTGGGAAAGTTGACCGATCAGGAAGGTAACCGATGGTTCCGAAGGGGGGGCGT
The DNA here is from genome assembly GCA_012932125.1 of Conopomorpha cramerella. NCBI lineage: Eukaryota > Metazoa > Arthropoda > Insecta > Lepidoptera > Gracillariidae > Conopomorpha > Conopomorpha cramerella. The sequence goes on from SJJU01012522.1 coordinate 3,296, forward strand.
GCCCTCAAGTGTATTTCTTTAATTGCTATAATATTGGTGTCGTTTATCACGTATCGGGACAAGACCCACGTGGGGGTTGTAAGAGGGAATTCTCCAGAAGACATGCAGCCGCGTTCTCTGTGAGTTAAACCACAACACTACTGCGATCGCCAACCCGCCTGACAAGTGTGCCGATTATTGGCATCCCCCCCTCCCTCCCCAATTGATCATGGATATCGTTGGGGTAGGCCCTCGTCCAACAGTGGACATCATGTCGCTGATGGTGATGACTTTGATAAAATGTACGAACTACTTTTTATAATCACACTAATACTAAAAGGTAAAGATTTGTGAGTGTGTTACTTCTTCACGTCTAAAGTAGAGCGATTTTTATGAAATTTTATATGGAGTTTCAACCCAAATGACGGATCTCATTGGGGGAGGCCCTCGTCCAGCAGTGGACGTTATGTGGCTGATGATGATGATGATGATATGGACTTAGCTGACAATTGAATTAAAAAATAGTCCATAATATATCTCGAACTTCCAACGGGAACGGTACAAATAAATGGCAGATAACAACGTCGGGTTAATAATACGTAATAAAATTTTGCATCTCATTCCGTGTTGGGCTATGACGTACAATGACATGACATGATCCTTTGAATACCCGATGCAAAATACGATCTAAATGATATCCGGGCTACGAAAGGGATTATCACCGATACCTTTGTCCATATAAGGCCGGATCCACACTATAAGGTCGATCACGGGTTGTTCGCGGTCCGATCGAAATTTCTTCAAGACTGATCGCGACTGGAATGGGATTCTACCGGAACGTGACTGTTACGGATAGTATGAATACACACATTGTCTTTCATTTAATGATATTTTATCAGACCGAGACCGGACCGCGAACGAACCGTGATCGACCTTATTAGTGTGGATCCGGCCTAAGTGTGTCAGGCTAAATGTGATCTAGGTGGGACGCCTCCAAAGGTTAATTTGTGCACACCATAAGACCGCTCTCGGCAACGGAGTGTAGGACGCCCTCAGGCAAGGTGGACTGATGATATACGCAAGATGGTTGGCAGAAGCTGGATGCGAGAAGCCGAAAACAGATCACATTGGCGTGCAATTGGAGAGGCCTATGTCCAGCAGTGGACAGGTATGGGCTGATGATGATGATGATGATAAGACCGCTCGCCGGCGAACGATACCGACTTTCGCTGATAATTTCCTTGTTTATCGAACGATTTTGATGATTCTTTGTTTTGTTGAAAAGGGTATATCCCAAGTGTGGTTCCCTGATAAGGAATGGAATAGAAGGAAAATGTAGGATCTGATAATACACTGGGTAACAAATACATCGAGTCACAGACTAATTCTCATACAATCGTGTAAATGTATACAGAAGGTCTAAAATTTACAAAACCAGCGACTCGTGTGCGAAGTACATTGACTTTGCATGCATGTGTAACCTAGTTTGTAATATGCTGAGTTAGGCTTGAATGCACTTACATTTTTATTGCATTGGTTATAATATATTTAGTGTTCATTAAACCTCCAACCGTGACACTCGCTTATCATTTGACATCCCCTGCCACCCGGGCATTACATTGACATTGACATCTTTACATTATTTTTTTGGTCCTTCGAGCCGGATATCACACAACTCGTATCAGTTTTGCACGGATATACTGCCGTCATAAGAAGAAAGGGCGTAAAATTATATTTATTTTCACGGTAATATGTGATTTATGAGTTAGGAATAGTTTAGTGATAAAGTAGAAATTCCCATGAAAATAAATGTAAAGTTACGCCTTTTCTTCGTATGGCGGCAGTATAATGCTGCACATCTCATTAGATATCTGTATTATCAGTGTTTTTCTATTGTACTGTGTCTGTATTTATACAAAATATCTTTCTAATGAATCACTTTATCTATCTTAATAATATTATAAATGGGAAAGTGAGTTTGTTTGTTTGTTTGTTCCGCTTTCACGCCGTAACTAAAGAACCGATTGCTTTGATTGAATTTTGCAGACGTATAATTAGAAGTCCGGTTTAAATAATAGGGTACTTTTTATCCCGGAAAAATTGATATTCCCGAGGGAAAACAAAAATATTCCTTTATACCGCAATATAACCGAAGTCCACGCGGGCGAAGCCGCGGGCGGAAAGCTAGTTACAAGTAACCGCATGAAAATCCGTTGCGTAGTTTTAATAATCTAAGCATATATAGGAACATACAGCGGGAAACGACATCGTTTTATACTATGTAGGGATTCCCTACAAAAATGTAAGACATACCTCTATTGGTAGGATGTATAATGGATAAAGATACCTAAGGACGGTAGTAACGTTCCCCTTTTCGCGAATGATGATACTTACTTCGGCCCTATGGTACCCCAGTCGTACAAAGGGACTTTACAAGATGGCGCCACGCCGTTCTGTCTTCTGCGACTGCTCTGGCATCAGACCAGCTCAGCCCCCGCGCTCTCAGCTCGCCGTCGACGGTGCGCCGCCACGTGTGCACGGGGCGACCAGGCCTGCGTCGACCTCCCTCAGGCTGCCATTCGAACGCGATGCTCGTCTTGTTGGATTCCCTTCTTAGGATCGTGTGACCAATCCACCGTCATTTGCGTCGTGCAATACCCTCACCAATAGGGATTTAATAAATGTTGAATTTCCATAGTGAGTTGGTATGGATGACGATTTACTGTGAACTTTTCTTTCTACGGAAGGACTATTCTTTCTGTCGGTTATAACTTAGAAATATGTATACCACTTTTCCATGGAGGTATTGGGCGGTTATGTTGTAGTCCAAAGTGGTTTTACTCGTTATGTTGTAGTCAAAGTTTGTTTATACTGGTTATCAGTTTTGACTGTAACATGCATAATAACGTCCAGGTGCAGTAAAGAAAGTGAAGGAGCGCGAGATTGGAGATTGAAGCGGCTGTATTGCATGTATGTATGTAAGGTAAACCATAACAGTTATTACTCCGTGTAGTAGATTCGATATTTAAACTCTATGCGCAAGCTACAAGAATCATAAACCTTTGAAAACAATGTGGTCAAAGGCTAAAATATACATTTTCTTAGTACAGTCGGCCAAGAATCTGCTCTACCACCGTAAGGTTGAAACTCATATGAATGTCATTAAACATTAAGGTTCATTGTTCACTTGTCACAATATACCAGCTCTACCTTATTGATGTTTTAGTAACACAGGAAGTGTCATCGAAACTGATAGACCATTTTCTTGGCCGACCGTACAACATCAACAAAAGTTAGATTGTGTAACTTTTGTCTTTTAAACATGTCAAGGAAATTAATTTCAAACAATGGAAAAAGAGAAAACATTGAGTCACAGTTGACAATGTTTACTAAACGTTTGTAATTACGTCGGCAATAATTTTTAGAATTAGTAACTCAGCAAATTAATTATTTTTAATTATTTCTTATGAAATATTAATGCGCGCATGTGAAACGCGGAGTGAAGTAAATGGAACATAAGCATTCGGTTTACCTTCGTTGTTTGCGCGAAGTCGAATCGGACACTCTAGAATTACTATACATTTTATAAAACTGAGTGCAGACTATTGCAGAGCTGCGAAGTTCGTCGCAGTACCGTGCTGAAACAGGCTCCTCAAAAGGAGTCCCGTCATGGAGATGGCTTCACGGAGGTGAAGAGGAGAAAACGGAAGCCCTCCTGCAGAAACCAGTGCGGAACTGCATCGAGCTCTAGTGAGCAGTGCTTCCGCGCAGAGGTGCCCACCACCCTGATCTACGTGTCTCGCGTCTACTACGCAGTAAAGGCCGCAGAGGTGGTGAGCTACATCCAGAAGAAAGCGGGCTGGCTGCTGAGAGTTGAGAAGCTGAACTCTCATCATAACGTGAGCTTTAGCTCCTTTGTGGTGAGAGTTCCGACGGCTCAAGTCTCGACGTTCCTCAGCCCTGACTTCTGGCCGAAGGGTGTCAAGGTTCGGCGCTTTAGAGGGCGCCTGGCACGAGACCCCGCGGAGCACAACACGTCGCGTGTGCCTTAGTTTTAAGTTTATTATAGTATATATATTTATAGGTATAAGGTATTTATTTATATGGATCCTAGAATTAGTATTTAACATCTGTTACTATTCTTCAGTTGCCTGAAATAAATGAATTTATTATTTATTATTATTATTAATAAAAAAAAAAAATACCACTTCACGCCTTTTAACTCCCAAAGCAGGCGTAGGCTGGCCTAACCAAATGGCCCACGGCTTCACCAAAGCGTATTTAACCCAGCAGCGTGAATAGGGCGTGAGCCCCATCGCCGTTATAGTGTTCACCACAACTTGTGGTGTGCGGGTTTCATCACGAATGTGTCTTACCGTACGAGCGTTGGTTTTGCGTAATAGGCTCTGAAAAAGAGTCCCATTGGTACACGTTCAGTAGCCGGACTCGAACCCGCGACCTCCCGGTTACAAGTCAAGTATCCGACCAACTGAGATTTTGGTCTGAATTGCCCTCTTGAACCCAATCAGATTAAGGATGTATACCGCGGATATGCAAAAAATGATACAATCAAACCAGTCCTTGTCGAATTTAACTCGGTATTAGCCAAGGAGAACTTATTGAAGGCTGTGAAAATATTCAACAAAAAGGGGGACAAGCTGAACTCAACTGTGCTGAAATTGGATAGTTCTGCTACACCCGTTTTCGTTTCAGAAAGCCTGACACCGAAAAGTAAGCGACTATTTTTTCTTGCCCGAGACTTTGCTAAATCTAATAAATACTCATTTTGTTGGTCCTCATATGGCCGGATCTTCCTACGAAAACGAGAAGGCGACTCACAAATTAGAATTAGCTCTGAGGCAGATCTCAGGAAACTTGAATCCTCGCTCTGAACTACTGTTTCAATGCTATTATATAATTATACTTGCAACACTACTAACATACATACTCTTATTATTAATTACACTTACTTATACACTCTACACTATCGATAATATCTACAACTACACTTATTCACAACTCAATGCTCAGAATATAAAGACTGTTCTTGGTTACTGTTTCTCCACAACACTAAAGCTATCGCACCTAGGAACACCTACTACCCACAATGTTTAATGTTGTTTACGATGACATAGATGACCTAACTACATCTGAATCATATTCTTGTGATATTAAGACTTGTAATGATTTAACTAGATTAAATTGCAACAGCATAACCATTATTTACCAAAACATACGAAGTATCTCACGGAATTTCGATGATTTTATACTATCACTAGATCAAATAAATTTAAAATGCGATTTAATTATTCTTACCGAATGCTGGCTACTTCGAAAACCTCAACTCCCAATTCTACTCGGCTACATCTCGTATTTTACTAGCTTTAACTGTCTACAAAATGATGGCGTTGTCATTTACGTAAAGGACAGTATTCTTGCAACTGTGGAGGAACCCATGTTTAGTGAAGGAAACTGTCTCATCATTAAAATGGGTAATCATACAGCAATTGTCGCAATTTATCGTTCACCTTCATATAGGAACCTAGAAAACTTTAATGTGTCTCTAAGCAACATTCTGTCTAAATTATCAGGGTACGTTAACATAGCTGTCATTGGAGATATTAACATAGACCTATGTGCCCAAGTGAAAGAAACACTCGCGCTGGAATACTTAAACATATGTGCCTTTCATGGTCTTCTACCCGCACACGAACACCCGACTCGCATCAGTGCCTGTCTGGACCATGTAATATTAAAAACAAGAAACCAATCCCAAACATTTGTTTTGAAGACCACGACCACGGATCACCATGCAGTACTCTTATGCTTGCAGCAAAAACATAAAAAAACCCCTTGCCACGCAAGTACTTGCATAATTAATTACGAAAAACTGAGACAGGATTTGCTTACCACTGATTTTGATTCCATTATAGATGAGAAAAACCCGTGTCATTCAATGGACTGTTATATATCTACAATACAAACATGTATCGCTCGCAATTCAGTCACCAAACCGTTGTCTCGTCGCAAAAAAGCGCTGCAACCATGGGTCACTCCAGGACTGGTTAAATGTATTAGAAATAGGGACAAAATGCACATGACATTAAAAAAAGATCCTGAAAATTATGTTCTAAAGATGACGTATTCTAGATATCGAAATTTTGTGCAAAAATTACTTGACAAACTAAAATCAAACTTCTATAAACTAGAACTTCAGAACTCAGGTAATGACAACAAAAAAATGTGGAAAACTATTAAAACGATAACCCACACCGCTAAAACAAATGCAAATTCAACTGAATTAATTGACACAACGAATCCCCAACAATCTATAAACAACATTAATAATTATTTTGCCACAATAGGTAAAACCTATGCTGAAAAATTTTCGAATAGAACTGAATATTATAGTAGATTCCCTCCCTCTTGTAGCTTAAGATCCTTTGTTTTAACTTCCACAGACACCACCGAAATTGAACGTATTATAGCCTGTATGAAAACTACTTCTTCTCCGGGCTGGGATATGATCCCATGTAAAGTGTTGAAAGAATGTAAATCTGTCCTCGCTCCCTCACTGGCCCTTATCTTTAATCACTGTATTACAAAGGGAGTATTCCCTAAGTCCCTAAAAAAATTTGTTATTATCCCAATCCACAAATCGGGAATTCGAGACTGTGTAAATAATTATAGGCCTATTTCAATATTACCCGTTATTTCAAAAATATTAGAGCGCGTAATGAATGTCAGATTGGTAAACTATCTAGAGAAATACAGACTTCTATCAGAAAGACAATACGGTTTCAGATCAGGAAGGTCAAGTGAGGATGCAGTGCACGATTTGACAAACTACATTTCCTCGAACTTAGATAATGGCAGCAAAGTTCTCGGTATCTTTATAGATTTGGCGAAGGCTTTCGACACGGTTTCGATCCCTCTTCTGTTAAGGAAGTTGGAGCTACTAGGAGTACGTGATATTCAACTAAAACTGTTTTCTGACTATCTTACAAACAGAACCCAGTGTACCAAAGTTCAAGAATGCCTCAGCTCTGAGATCACTATTGATTACGGTGTCCCACAAGGAAGCATATTAGGCCCTGTTCTCTTCTTAATTTACATCAACGATATCTTATTAAATACCTCTATAAAAGGGAAAATAATCTCGTACGCTGATGACACTGCACTACTGTATGCAGCGCCAAGTTGGACTCAGGCCCAGAATATGGCACAGGCTGATCTGAATCTTATGGCACAATACCTCTCGGCAAATTACCTTACCCTAAATACAGAAAAAACTAAATTTATTACTTTCACACTAAAAAAGCACACCCAACCCTCTAACTCATTCTCTTTAATATCTCATAGCTGCTCTACCCCTAGTCATAACTCATGTGTCTGCCCTCAATTAGGGAAAATACAACACATCAAATATCTTGGAATAGTTATCGATCAACACCTTAACTTCAAAGAGCACCTGCTTGTTCTGAATACTAGAATTAGAAAATTAATATTTTCATTTAAAAATTTAAGAAAAATTGCTGATCCCACATTAATTAAACAAATCTACGTATCTCTCTGTCAGTCAATCATAACATATGGAATAATAACATGGGGAGGAACTTTTAAAACAGCTCTTATACAAGTAGAGAGAGCACAAAGAGCAGTCCTAAAAGTTTCCACCTTCAGACATATACTCTTTCCCACTGACATTTTATACAAATCTTGTGATGTTCTCTCTGTTCGAAAACTTTTCGTTCTCCAAACTGTTCTAAAACAGCACACGCTTTCAATTCCTGACAATAAAATACTAAGAAAGCGAAGAAAGGATCTCATTTTCCCTACTCCTGTCACTAAGCTATCTTTTTCTCATCGTTTTAACAATTTCATTGGACCGACCGTATATAATAAAATTAATCGACTACTTAACATATATACCTTGAATAGGCGTGAAGTACAATCGGCTGTAACAATTTACTTAAAAAGTCTTACATACGAAGAAACAGAGAAACTTATAACAACAGTCTCCTGATTTCATATTCCCTCATTTTACTCACACACCCTCTCACATGCACTCACTCACAAACACATTACTCAAAGAGAGGCCACACCCTTTATACTTGGGTAACACTAATCTACTGCACTAACCTAAAAAATATATTTGGTCTTCTCCTACCCTTACATAGGTAGTGCTAAGACTTATGTATAGCTTCAATACTCTTTAGCTGTTTATGCTTAGTTTTGCTTACTAATCTCTATGTAATCAATATAGAAATAAAAAATGTTATTTGGCTAAATACAATAATTAAGTCTGTACGAAAGAGCACTGTGCCTGAGATACAGGTTAACACCTAGTTCAGGCGCAGTAGTGCATTCAAGTTGAAAAATATTATACTTAGCTGTATTACTAGCTGTACCAATGTAATTTTAATTTTGTGTTTGAGTCAATAAAGTATTATTATTATTATTATTATTATTATTAACTGGACCACAGAAATTTTATAAAGGGTATCCTAATTTGTCTCCCAGTTCCGATTCACTACGTCATAGGTATCACTTACCGGATTTACATATTATGTGGCAGCTAAAAGGTTTACTTTACACAGAAGCGTGGGGTGTTATTTGGCGTAAACTTTCTGTCGGTATACACAAGTTTGTTGGGTTATTGCTGAAAGATACTTTGAGGCTTGGAGTAAAGGTGTGATAACAGTTTATAGTCAGATATTTCCCAAACTCTAGTCATGAAGAATGTCGTTGTTGAACATTGTTTCATCAGTAAATAGTATGAAACAATCTACGCGACGGATCTTGATGTAATTAGCATTTGTAGATAGAGTGATTCTTGAGGAAGGTTTCTATTTATAATATACTAGCTTTCCGACCGCGGCTTCGCCCGCGTGGACTTCGGTTATATTGCGGTATAAAGGACAACTTTAAGAAAACTTGTCATTACTACGGAAAAATCTAAGTTTCCCTCGGGAGTATCAATTTTTTCCGGGATAAAAAGTACCTTATGATTTAATCCGGACTTCTAACTTTACGTATGCAAAATTTCAAAGCAATCGGTTAAGTACTTACGGCGTGAAAGCGGAACAAACAAACAAACTCACTTTCCGATTTATAATATTAGTAAGGACGCATAATAATAGCTGAGAAACGCTGTTAATAATGTATATTACAGGGTCATCTCGTAATATATATAAAAATAAATAATAAACAAATATCCTTTGATAGTTGTAACATTGTAAAATGATACCTTATAGCTCAGAGAAATTTCATCCAGATCCTAGCGTAGGGAACCTAGCGTAACTGAAAATTGTTGTAAAACCCAAGCTCCTCTATGCTCATCACTGAAACATTATGTCGGAGGCGGAAATCAACCTAGAGTTAGATGTCTTGATTTCAAAGGTTTTTGACGTCTAAAAATAGTGGTTTTCATGGTACGTTCCATTTTTGAAAATATGGGAATGTAAATACGATGGGCCCGCATGTATGATGTATGTTCTGAGATCTGTTAAACGAAAAAAGTTAGTAAATAAATGAACTAGTTTTCGATACTAAGTGAGATGTAAATGAGTTAAAGATTTTTTGAAAGACAACAATTGTCAGTTTATAAATTTTATTATTATTAAGTTTCTCCTAATCTATGATTGTTATATATGTAAGTAAATGTTTAAATGTATAGAGATAATTGTTAATTATCGCTATTATTAAAAGGCAAGTCACAGCGTCCCTATATACTAATGGCCGAATTGCTATTTCGAAGATACACAAAGCTCAACTTAACTTGTCAGTTGTATGTCAAATACGGAATAACCAGTACAAGTAGACCTGTAATAACCGTTGTATAAGTGACAACGCGTTTATTGTTAAGGGGGTAAATGTCATAACACCTGTGTACTACAAATAAATGTTTCTGTTTCTGTGTTTTATTTATTTCATTGTCCTTTCCTTACGAAACGACCGGTGGTGTGCACACCATATAGGCAAAAAGACACTGCCTACCTTACTTAGTATTTTGGCTACCCGACCTCATAATTACTAGATCTATTTTTGTTGTACTCACGACATAGACTAACGAAGTACTGTGTTTTTTTTGTGAGTAGATAGGTAGAGGTACCTAGGTATATTTCGTAAAGACAAGTTACCTATACATTGGTGTCAATCCTTGGGATTATTGCCTACGTGGTCGTAAAAGTCAGTGCACGCCACTGGAAACGACTGCTAAAGAAATTTTAACTTTAATTGGGAGGTAACTTGAATTAGCACATAGGCTATATTTTACACCGAAATTCCAACGGGAAATGAATAAACGGTACAAACCGCGGGCAACACCAGTAAATGAATACATTCCAGAGATTTAGATTCTCGGTTCTCCATTTTGATGATCCTGGCATAACTCTCTCGCTTCATTCACACTCGTACATCCGCATGCACGCCTCGTTGGTTCAGCTTGCTTTTCACACCGAAATTTTTCAGCAGCTCACCTCGCGACCATTTCGGTGTACGTTCGTCTAGAGCGGTCTCTGCTGCAACGACCCCGTATAAAATTTGCATAAATCGCTTTCGTTAATGGCCATTCATACGTGATCGTTCACACATTCATTTTTCAATCTCGCTCATATTCTTTCTCACTATTAAACGTTCAGTTGATCATTTAATCAATGTTTTGGATACAGGTTTTTTTAAATCCAGTGATCAAGCCACCACCATCAGATATGATCACCATCCTGCCTGATGTTAAGCAGCAATGTGGTCTATGATGGAGTACACTTGTTCGTTAGGTAGGTACCTATTTACCTGCGAATTAAATACCTTCAGACTGTACTGCGCTGGAAACACAGACACCGGCAAATCCTTCCACATCCTGGCGGTTCGTGCTACGAAAGTAGACGCTAGGTCATAATATGAATCATTCTTGTCAATAATCGCATTCTAATTAGATTAATACTGACATAAAAAAGATAATTACATTATGTCTTTTAATCGCAAAGTAAGGTAGAGATACTGTTAAGCAAATATATCTGCCAATTCAAGCGCATTAAACCAAACGGTTTTCTCTTTTTAATATTTATTAATGTGACCGGGGATAAACCTATTGCCTTAAAGGGTTCAAACACTTTTGTACCAATGTCAGCAAAAATCGTCTTTAATAACTATAGTTCAAAGTTGATATCGAAACGACCTACTGTGTTGTGGATACTTAGTCTAGAATATTCTGTGGTCTCTCATAACAGCACGAACTATGTTGACTTTGTTATAAAATATTCAACAAACAATGCGAGACTTACATAACACAAATATTAATCCATACTAAAATTTATTAACGCGAAAGTTTGTATGTTTCTTACCTTTACACGAGAACACAATGAATTTTCATGAATGTTTATGCTTAATTTGTAATCCCAAGACCGGGGAAGTCAGAGGCATTTACTAAATGCCCACGGTTCACTAATCCTATGTTAACCTTAAATTTCCTCACTTACGGTAAGCTGTAATTTATACCGATTTCAAATCTTTATTACATGACTTTAATACCTGATGATATACAGGGTGAGTCTGAAATACCTTTTTAAGCCGAAGTCTGAACCCTACAGAACCCAATTCATCAGCAAGTAGGTGTCAGTGCTCCCGAAGGAAAAAAAAATCGACAGCTTCATGCACAAAGCACGATCAGCTGATCGAGTTTGTGTGGAGAAATCTGTATTTTTATTTGCCAGGGTTCATTGACGCCTGTTTAAATGGATACAGAAGGGTGTAAAGTAGACTTAATACTTAGTAGGATTAAAAGGTTATTTCCGACTTAGCCTTAAAATCTTTATTATACGACCAGTGGAATCCCCACGATTTCATTCGCGCAGTTTAATTATAAATTTGTATTAAAACATAATTACCACCAAGTTTTAGAACCATAACTACAAAACAAACATTTTTTTCATATTAACTTGGACACATACCTCGTTTTGGTATTAAAAGGCTTTTTTTTTTTTAATCACTATGAACAAGCGTTTGACCACCACGTTTGGCTTGAAGTTTATATACGTATATTAGACACCCCTTTTAACCTCCTTAAGGGATGAATTTCGAAAAAAAATCTTACCTCACGTAGACATTATAAAAAGAACACCGCGGGAAAATTTCTGCTCTTAGGGCCAAGGGCTTGGGCTAGGCGTAGATGAGTCGGTGAATAATGTACATATATAAGACAGGACTTTTATGTTATATAGATTTTACAAATGAAAATGTAAGATATGTCATACATAGCCTCTCAGAAGAGTGGGATAGCTTTCCCCATAGGTGTATGACATTAAGTAACAACAGAGTATAATACCCGCGGGATAGGCAGAGGCAATGTACCCAGGGTCATTCGCTGGGTCGTTGCCGCCAGTCGGTCAAATATCTCCATTTACTTTGCTTTGATGATACGACGTAAATAGGAGTTTTTCAAGTTGAAGCTGCGATCAATGAACTCTTGACTGGAGTGGTTAGTGACTTACGGGGATGTATTAGTATGGCCAGCGTACTGCCTCCAGGTCGACGATCGTTGGATCAGTTACCGCAGCCAATATATGCTTTGACGGGCACGTTTTTGTAGTAGTGAGCATGTCTGCCTCTAAGCCGTAGGGTTCGATTCCCACCGCGCTCACAGGCATTTAGGTGATGAGCTTTTAAGTACTTGTTGGATGTGTCTGGGTGTTTTATTTATACAAGTGTGTGTATTTAAAAGAAAAAAGTAATTTCGTTGCCTGAATTCAATGACACAAGTGCTGTAGCTACTCAATAATACCAGCTTGAGGCTCTGGAGTCAATAGAGAGGCGTGCTAGAAGGCTCATAGGTGACAACAGGCTGTTTGATTCTCGGCTACAAAGCCTAGAGCATCGCCGCAAAGTTGTGAGCCTATCTGTCTTCTATCGGGTGCATTTCGGAGAGTGTGCTACGGAGTTGCATAATCTAATACCCCCATCGCGTTTTTACAATAGGACAACCAGGAGAACGGCAAGACGTCATCCATACCAGGTGGATTTGCCATTTACGCGAACAAAACGGTTTGCGTCCACTTTCATAGTGCGTACCGCCAGGATGTGGAACGACTTGCCGGAGTCTGTGTTTCCTGCGCAGAACAGTCTGAAGGTCTTCAAGTCGCGGGTGAATAGGTACCTTCTGAACAAGTGTGCTCCATCGTAGACCACATCGCTGCTTAACATCAGGCAGGACTGTGATCAAACGCTTGTTCATAGTGATATAAAAAAAAAATTGCTTTCCACAATGGTAACTTAGCATGGGATGAAGGCAATGTGTGTGTTGTTGTAATATATTTATTTATTTGGTGATGAACTAACGCATTTGTTGTGTGTCGCTTACCTAAACAAAATGCATCCACTGATTTCCATGGTCATTTGGGGCGAAATGCCAACGGGATTACCAAAAAAAGAAATTGCAGAGTATGTCCGGAAAAGCTGAAGAGACGTACTATAAACGTGTTACATGTCTCACGCCTAGATGCTTGGGCTGCTCAAAAACGACCCGCAAAGGCTGTAATTATTGAGACTGATGCCTACGTCGTAAATAAAAATTGTTCCTATTGTTTATTAGATTGAAATATGTAGAATGAGAGATGTTTATTTTTTTGTTTGAAAAGAAGTTTTATTGTTTATTTTTATAATTTCTAAGAAGTGCCATTTTAGTTTTCTGTGATTTGAGGTTGTTTCTGAATATTTAAAATAAAATAATAAATACACTTAACGCCTTTAATCCCAAAGAGGGATAGGCAGAGGCACTTGCTAAAGCAAGTACCCACTGTTCACCGAGCGTATTTAACCCAACGTGACAGAAGGTGAGCACATCGCCGTTATAGGGTTCACATACCTTGTGGTGTGTGGGTTTCATCACGATGTTGTCCTGAAAAAGAGTCCCATTGGCACACGTCCAGTAGCCGGTCTCGAACCCGCGACCTCCCGGTTACAAGTCAAGTATCCGACCAACTGGACCACAGACGCTTTATTTATGTGTACGTTACTAATAGATTTAGTATTAAATGTAGTGTAAGTACTAACAAAATATGGGTCTTGTTTGTTACCCGAAATAAATGAAATTAAAAAAATAATAATTCAATTAATTTTGGAGTTATGGTTTTAAAACTTGGTGGCAGTATTTTTTAATAGATATAATTATCTTCTTATAATCTTTATATAATATTTATGCGTATGAAATCTAGGTGCGTCCATGTGTTATTATCTATCTATATTACAGTTTTAAAGAATCACACCGTCACAAAGGCAATTCATGCATAGTTTTCTTATAGTTTTAGAAACACTTGGCCTGGTTGTAAATCTTGGTGCAGGCGGCGGGGGCGCGCCCGCTTCTCTACATTTTGCTTACTTCTAACTTTTCCACTTCGATTTTGCGCTCGCCAAACTATCGGTGCAGATTTTCTGTTTGTGTTCAGCCGTGGAAAAATCGAAAGTGCACAACCTCAACGTAACATGAACTCTCGCGTTGTGGCTTTTAATACATTTGAAAGCTCATTAAATAGTGGTTACGTTAAACTGAGCAACGTTTGCCTGAGTACACGGAAAGGCGCTGCCAAAATTAACATATCACTTGACATTTTTCGTGTAAAAACGTCTCGTTTAAAACCGGTGTTGAGGCTGGAGGTTGAACAAATTTAAAAAAGTGTGACCGATAAAAATATTTTTTTGAAATCCTAACATCAATCTATTGCTTGTCATTCTGAATGTTCGATAGAATGTTTCCATGTCGGTTGTTTGCTTTTTAATTGGCTATTTCAAATCATCCGCCGACTACTGAAAAAATAAAACAACATTTATTTTTACAATCCATCAAGGATCTTTTGAGGCGTGAGTGCTGAATATTTAATGTGATTTCTTGCCACTCCTTGTATTGTACAGTTCTTTGTTTAGTTTTAGGTGATTTGTTTATGCCTGTTTCAAAATCATATGGAAAATAATCCAACCAAACACCACTTGATTTACTAAAATTTGGTGGCCAATTTATATTGACGCGCCAAAAGATCCTTGTTGCACTGTACTACGATGCGGTATTGTTGAACAAAAAATAATTGTTGTTCTCGTTATGTCATAACGATACTCTATATTTACTCGTTATAATTCAGAAAGTATGTTACTGCCTTGCAACAGTCAGTCAGTCAGTCAAGTGAAATTTGAATTTCGAACATCCGTCGTTGCAACCGTGGGCACCGGATATTCGGTTGGAAACGAGTTTGAGGTCGTTTATGTCCGCACTTGCCAGTATCGTCCGTGTTTTGGATGTTTTAAAAATAACTTTTAGCCAGTTTATTTTTAAACGTACCTTTTACACAGTTTTA
>SJJU01012527.1:0-11113 GCA_012932125.1 Conopomorpha cramerella
CCTATGGTTCTATAGGTACTTAATTTAGTTACCTAACTAAGAGAAGGAAACCAGTTGTGCAACGCACGTGCTGTCGTGGGCAGTTGCAGGCGTCTTCTAGCTCCGAACTCCTTGAGTAAAAAACTCGCTGTCGTCCTATGCTATGGTATTAATAAAAATAGTTATCCTAATCTCACGTTATGTATGTAACGTTGGCACGGTGTGAAAAGAATAGGCAGTAATAGAGGATAGTATGCTCTGTAGATAAGTAGGTATAACTTTTTCATTACTAAAGCGATCGTCGAATTTGTATTAAGAAAAGTTTTTATTATTACCAGTAAGCGTTTATAAATCCATTGCTTGTACAACAATTATAGAAGCACTAGTTTATCTTTACGTAGCTGCGGAGTCTTACAGGGTAGTTATAAAAAATAGGCACAGAGAAATTCTTATCAGTGTATTTGGTACTTACATACTAAACTATTACCAAAATATTTTGAACAATTGAATCATATTCTTATTCCTAGTAAAGCTCATTGACAAACTTATCCTATGTGTTGGTCCCTGAACATACAAGTCTAGTTATAACACCGAATTGAGTGTGTTTTTCGTAAAAATAAATTTCAAATGATACATTTTTGGCTTCCAACCCACTCTTTATCTTACAGATTAATATAATAACTAAATTTTGGTTATCCAATTGTAAATATTAATAAGTATCACCAACAACATGGAGAATTTGCTTAATCATATAAATTAGTTGGTACCTACATAATATATTTATTTATTTGGAACATTACGAAAAAATATTTAAAAAACATTTAATAAGTCGATAACTAAAAAATAAGTACTTAGGCAAGTTCTATTATAAGGCACTTAAAAGGTATAACATTGAACCTATCTGTATACGTACAAAATATGTCAATAAATGTGTAAAATCATGTCCTGGACGGAGTATTTTCATTAGTCATGTCAGATGCTATAGTATTTTTACATTTAGGACAAACACAAACTAATTAAATGTATATTGAGACTCTTAAACTTACAACAATATCAAAGGAACCTATAAAGGAATGTTTCACATTATGGAATCATTGATTATAATATCATGGAATGTACTTATTTACACTATACGAAGTAAGAAAAACCACCATATTCAAATAAAATATGGTAGACAGTTGCAAAACGAACTATTAAGTGTCGGAATCAGATGAAAATAGTAAATTCATAAAACAATATCGTTGTAATATAATTAGGTACCGTAGTTCTTACCAGTGAAAATTTTATTGAACACTAAAAGTTTATTGTTACCACGAATTTGTTCGATCATAAAAAATTTCTTCTCAGGTGACAATAATAGCACTGGCCTTGCGGCATCAAGTATCATTGAGGCATGTAGTGTACGTGTTCGTGGGCGGGCTGGTAGGCGGGCGGGCCCGGCGCCTGCGGCGTGGCGCGCGCGCTGTAGGGCGGCGCGGGTGGCGGCGGAGCCTCCCAGCCCTCGCCGCCGCCCGACCCGTACCCGCCAACGTACGGGGACTCGCACACCGGCACACTGTCCGCCCTTGAGTCGTACATGTTGCCAGTTTCATAGCCACGATTTCGAGTGTCGTAATTATTATAATTATTGACGTCGTAGTTTCTAGTAGTGTCGTATGAGCGGGAGCCGTCGTTGTACGGACCGACCACGTCGTAGCCGGGGTTGAGCGCGCCCCGAGCGCCGTCATATGACGTCGTCACGATGGGCACTGTCTCTGGCGGCGGTGGAGGCTCGTACACGTCCTGCGAGCGAGCTAGGCCTTCCCGTTCGGGCGCGTGGTAAGAGGCTGGCCGCGCCGCGTGGAAGTTGGAGTAGGAGGAGTGGGCGGAGGTGGGCCGCGTGGGGCGCTGTTCTCGCGGCAGAGAGGCGGTGGACGCAGAGTAGCCGGCATTGCGGTAGGAGCGTCGCGAGCGCCGCACCGATGAGCCCGTGCCGCGCGACCCCGACCGACGCTTCACGCGCCGCGGTGTCATCGGCTTCAGCGAACTCTCGTTTACTGTAGTTTCAGCTGTATTCAGTTCGATGGTGTAGACTGGGCGACGAGGTAAAGTTTTCTTATCTGAAATTTAATATTTTTTGTTAGTAATGGCAATACAACCACCATTTATATGACCACCAACATAATTTGGTAGTGACAAATTAATGTTAATACACAAATGTACTGGTATTACCTATAACAGGTTTGACTCTCTTGAATGCTCTGTACGAACATAGTATAGATAGGGGCAATGCTGTTATAGCCAGAATAGTAGCCACTGCAGACTGGGTTAACTCCACATGGTACCAGGGCACAATGCATCCTTCAACGCGTGATGGCCGCCATACTGACTCCGGCCCATCTACCTCTCCCCAGACAGACTGGCATCCCCAGCCATTGCCCTCCCACCAACTAACACTGCCTGTGAATAAGGATAGCAACCCACTTTCCTGAAAAAAAAATATATATAACTAATTTATTTTCAATTAGAAAATAAAAAACTTGTATGTACAACAAAATTATTAATTACTTGTACACCAAATAAACTAAATGTTTACATCGGAATGGTGATTTAAAAAAGAAAAAACTAGGTGTGCTGTAAGTAACCTAGTTAGGTTAGCAATCTAAGCTATTTTCAAATCACACACAGTACATAAAAAAACAATTAATATCTTATTGGATTCCAACTTATTGGTTATTTTTGGACCATTACTTGAAATGACAATTTGCTTACCCTACTTAAAGATCCAAGATTTAGATAGTAGCACATAAGGAAAATATTCCAAGCCAGCCATATAAAATTCCACAGTGAAAACTGAAAACATACAAAAAAAATATGATTAAATATATCAAAAATCTACAAAGACTTTAACCGCCAAAGGTACAAGTTTGTTAAACTTTTCTACTGTTACAATAAATAACTTTAATTTATTGTAATAAAGAGATGGTGGCTTAACAAATTAAAAGGAAAAAAATAGTAGAAAAACTCCTGAATAGTAACCAAAAAAATATGACCACCATTTTTTATTGAATTTTATGTCATACTCAGAAATAAAGAGTTATTATCAATTGAATTATTTGCAACACAGCTTCTTGTCTTGTTCTAGTAATGAGGCCATAAAAAATGCTTCAAGAAAGATGTAACAAAAATATATGTGCTATGATTAGCTGTTATTACATATTACTGCAATTTAAATTTACAGTCAAGGACAGCTCAAGTATAACACTCTCAGACACAACTAGACTTGCAAGCCGCGTAGCTACTTGAGTAGCACACTCAGTCTTTCTCTTTCTAAGCAATATGTATGAAAGTTGGATGTACTTCAGGATCCGAACTGTCACTTTCGTAGTAATAGTGACAGTTTGGATCCAGAAGTAAATACAATTGCTAGGCTGTAAGGGACTTAAGATCTCTTGCTGTTTCACTCCTGCATATTTATGATATTGTTGTCTCGTTTTACTCTAAACGTCAGTTTCGGATTGCAAGTCTAGTTATTTTTGGTCTGAGATACCACTTTACAAAGTTATTGAATTATCATTCCACAGATAATCTGTCAAACTCTGAAAACATGAATAGTGATTTTAAGAATACCAAGTGTTACGGTCTAACAGTCCATCACTGGACCTTATGACAAATAGATAAACATCACAATGAAAATAGTGGCAACTTACAGCAATCAAATACATTGTAATGTATTGAACAGCACCAAATGATCCAAATATGATGAGCAAAATATTGATGAAATTTATGATGATGGGTAGCCACATGTAACCCAGGAAATCAAAAACTTGCCGCTGAACTGTGTGTAGCTGAAATGGAAGGTATGGATATTGAAAAGCAAATTTTCTATGTAATTCTTTGAGAGAAAGAATCTGACAAAGAAATTTTACTATTAGACTGATCTAATACCAACTTTAGAAGCATGTTCTATCAGAAATAAATACAAAAATCTATGGATCCTAATAAATTATTGGCCAGATGAATAGTCATAACAATATTATAAAGGCATGTTTATGTAAATCTTTACGTAAATCCTATTTCATTAGTATTCAATGACTCATACTTTTGTATTTGTAACATGCTACATTTTTTACGACGACGGAACGACCTAATTCCGCTTATAGACATCGTTACATTGATTTTTCTTGTGATAAGAATCCAGAATAAACAGTTCTATCAAAAATAGAAAAATTAGTATCGCAAGTTAGCCTATAAGTGATGAAAAAATTAAATAAATAGAAATCGAACACAAATACCAGTTCTATTATGCAGACAATAAGGAGTAACGTTCTTAGTCCGCAAACAGCCATTTTGAGTTAACTTTTATCAAATATTTTAATTCATTGCACTTTCACTAGTTATTTTGTTACTTTTCATACATTTTACTATAAAACATCGCGATTTTGTGAAATAAAATTTTGCTTGAGCTTGGTTTCTGTTGACAAAAAAAATGTCAATCAGTCTCAGTCGAGATTACGCGGTCATCAATATTGAATTGAATTGTTTATATTTTTTAGCCTTTGGGGCTACAGTCAATAGCCACTTCATTCCATTGTATATTTTGTAGAGCATAAGGAATCCTACTATCCATACAGCTGAAAATATACTGACAGCTTTTTGTTTACGATACTGACAGCAGCATTTCCAGTGACTTGCTGTTGTACGATTTTATTTCCAGAAATTCCAGAAAATTATTGATTTTTGCGTCAGTGCCAGTAAGATAGTCACTGCATTACTTACTAAATTGTTTTGTCAGAACTTTGTAAGTAATGCTGTCTATAACGTTAGTGATACTGTTATCATCATCTGTTAATTCATGATATTCTGACCGGTAACCTATTTTCTTGTTTCAGATCCAAAAATGGCTTCGGAATCGCTAGTCCCTCTGGAGTCCAACCCTGAGGTTATGAATAAATTTCTCAGGAAATTGGGTGTGGCTGGTGACTGCGGCATCGTAGATATAATGGGACTGGACCCAGAAATGCTGGCTTGGGTGCCTCGCCCGGTTTATGCGGTAATTCTTTTGTTCCCTTTGTCCGAATCTTACAACAATCATAAGGAGAAGGAAGAATCGGACATTTTATCCAAAGGCCAAACAATTTCCCCCAACATATTTTATATGAAACAGAATTTGAGCAATGCCTGTGGCACAGTTGCCCTTATGCATAGTGTGCTCAACAACATCGGCAAAGTTAAACTTACAAATGATATACTGAAGCAGTTCTTAGAAGATGCTAAAGGTTTGGATGCAGCTGCAAGAGGCAAGCTTATGGAAAGTCACAGTCTCATTATTGGTGCCCATAAAGAGCTAGCACAAGAAGGTCAAACAAGCACCCCTGGCGCAGAAGACCCTATCAATCATCACTTCATAGCGTTTGTTCACAAGGATGGCAACCTGTATGAGCTGGA
The DNA here is from genome assembly GCA_012932125.1 of Conopomorpha cramerella. Taxonomy (NCBI): domain Eukaryota; kingdom Metazoa; phylum Arthropoda; class Insecta; order Lepidoptera; family Gracillariidae; genus Conopomorpha; species Conopomorpha cramerella. The sequence goes on from SJJU01012527.1 coordinate 5,407, forward strand.
TGGTCGCAAGGCTTTCCCAGTGAATCATGGCCCAACCACGGAAGATGAACTTCTGAATGATGCTGCAAAAATCTGCCAACAGTTTATGGCCAGAGATCCTGACGAAGTCCGTTTCACGGTTGTAGCATTGGCTGCCACTGACGAATGAAAGTTTACCAGTGCTATTTGTATGCTTTGAGCTTAAAGGTACGTGCTAAAGCCCACTTGCAGAGAATCAAACATCTATCTACAAGAAAAGAATGTGTGATTACAATAACTGCATTAATCGGCATAAAGAAAACTACAAGAAAATTGCTAAGCATTTTTTATTTTGTGATAAATAATTATAACTGTAACTTATTATAAAAAAGGAATAGTTATGTATTTAAAATAGTCATGGCTTGTATATTTATGAATAAAATTGTGGAATGAACAAAGCACCTTTACATTAAAATTATATATTAATTTAATATCATAATATCATAATAGTATCACAGAAAGACTACTTTTATACAGGTATAATAGTATAGTTTCACTTAACGGAGAATAAAGATCACAAAAAATTATGCTGCATTTCAGAGACAAGATGTAGCTGGCTATCTTTTTGCCTAAACACTTAAATATGTACTTAGGTATCATTCAGCTAATTTTATTTTCTTATTAAGATGGAGCATAAATATTTAGCTGCTCCAAACTGAACCTAATTCCACAATATTCTGAGACCATCTCTTACATTACATACTTGCCACTAATTTGCAGCTAAAAGATTCTACTTCGAGTTTACATTCAATTCACTAGTCTAATGAAAAAGCAGCCTTTTTCACATTACAGTATGTATGCTATTAAAATTGAGAGATGTGTGAAATTACATTCTTGTAATACTTAAATAAAAAATTGTCTAGTAAGAAATACTTGAGCAACATTCAGGTCATAACGCTGGCTGTTGAGTGTCAACTTCTTCCGCAGTCACCAGTTCCAAATTAGAATCTAAAACAATGATAAATACAGATTCATAATGCGGAATGGACTCATTATTGTCGAAAATATTGTGTTTCAAACAATAACATCATACTGTCGCATTCATAAAAGTTAAAACGTGAACTACTTAGTTGATGTGTATGAACATTATACACATCAACTAGTTCACGTTTTAACTTCATTTCGCCAGATTTTAGAAATCTATTAATACCACGTTAGGGCGCGTAGCACACTGTCAGGAAGGAGTAGTCGTAGGATAGTACAAAAAGAATCCTATACCTACTAACACTGCACTTGTGAAATCCAACGCTACGCGGCTCAGCTCCGTCGTATTTTTAAAACTTGCAACGCGCCGCGGGTGGGACGAAATGGTTAAATAAACGCGTTTTATTTAAGGACTGAAAGGTTTAGGTACTAGATATATTCAAAGACTTCTGACTTTTGTTAATATGAATTGGTTATCAATATTTGTATTTTTATTCTAAGTTTGCCTATAGAATGGGTAATCAAAATCTATATTGACAAACTTTGAAAATATTGATAAATGGCTGTACCGCGCGGTGGTGTTACTCGCGTTTTTTCGTTCCCGTGGGAATTTAGGGACAAAGTATAGCCTATACTCAGGTGCTACAACAGTGAATGAATTTTTCAAATCTGTCCAGTAGTTTTGTTGGAGCCTATTCAATTCAAACAAAAAATCAATTCCTAATAATAATGGTAAATATTTAAAAAAAAACCGGAATATTTACGTTAAATTCCCTTGAGTTTTATCCCGAGGCGTCAACAGGTACAGGACGTCCACTGCTGGACGAGGGCCTCCTCCAATAATTTCCATGATCAATTTGGGGGGAAATGCCAATAATCGCCACGCTTGGCAGGCGGGTTGACGATCGCTGTGGTGTTGTGGTTTAATTCACAGAGAGTGCCGCTGCGCGTCCTCTGTAGAGTTCCCACGGTCGCCTCATACGATCCTCAAGACGGGAAAAGTTGGGCTGGGTTGGTGACACATGTATTCTATTCGCCGTCATCACACGGCTTATCACGTCAAACCTGTGCCGTAATAATACAATAACAAGTAAATGGACGTTGTGAAAAAAATACAGAAAATAAGGATGCCTTACCTTGAAGTTTGCGTAGTGTTAAAGTTAGAAAGAGGCCTAGGATCGTAGCCGCGCTGCATACCCAAAATAAAACATTCCGATAATATGCTGTATCACTGCTGTCAGCACTGTAACAAACGATGAAAATGTTAAGATATTTACCTACTTTAATTGATAAAATAAAACAAATTGACGGGCCATTGGTGAAGAGGTCAGCATGTCTGCCTCTATTCCGTAAGGTCGTAGGTTCGATTCTCACCGCCGACAGGTACTTAGGTGACGAGCTTTTAAGCTTTTAGGAGTGGATAGTTTAATAGGCTCCTTATTTAACCCCCTTATTCCGCATCCAAGCATTCCTTTACAAATTTATATTGCATGATAACTGTTAAATATGGGCCAAGGATTAGCCCTTAGATTGAAACTGATATGAATATTATTAGACATTGAGGTTATTATTTTTTTTTACTTATCACGATACGAAAACTCTACCTTAAAGATGTTTTTATTGATCAACTTACTAATGTTGAATAACAGCAATAGTGACGCCGCATGAGAGTTTGTCGGTGAAACTCATGAGGCCGTACACGAAGGCGGAGGCTTCTGTCTGCGCGCCCACCAGGTCCGCCGTCAGCGCCAGGCTCGTCACCAGCAGCACTGCGCCACCGAAACCTTAGAAAGTTCAAGAAAATAGATACGTACAATATTTTACATTTATATTAAGACTAGCTTTCCGCCCGCGACTTCGCCCGCATGGACTTCGGTTATAACCGCAATATAACCGAAGGGATATATAAAGTAATATTTTGAACAATATAAAGGAATATTTTGGTTTTCCCTCGGGAACATCAATTTTTTCCGGGATAAAAGTACCGTATTATTTAAACCAGACTTCTAACTATACGTCTGCAAAATTTCAAAGCAATCGGTTCTGTAGTTACGGCGTGAAAGCGGAACAAACAAACAAACTCACTTTCCCATTTATAATATTAGTAAGATACTGCAAAAAAATATTCTACGTAAATAAATACAACGTACCTATCAACACGGCCACTACATAAATATAGTAGTATTTGTAAATGTCGCTGGTGTCGACGTAGAGCCAGATGAACGCGGAGAGTGCGCAAGTCGCGCCGATCGCGTATATCAGTTTCCTCGGCAGAGCCCTGGGGGTTACCCTGAGCACTGCGGCCGCAGCTAGACTGCCCAGGTACATGGACAGCGGGACCACGGCCAAGGAGCGCGCCGCCAGGCCCAACGTCCGATGGAGGTACAGCGGCACAAACACTTGGGCGACGTTCACTACGAGCCGTGTGCTCATGTATATGCCTGCCACCTGGAAATTAACGATGAAAATAAGTGCTCGTTTGAGAGCAGTGAACTAAAATATAGGTAGGTATAGGTAATATAGATAGTTTTGATGATGTCTCAGCATCCTGCCAAAGTAAATGAAACTTGCATGTCATGCTTGTTTGTTTGGACAGAAGCCAGAAGTAGCAATGTTTGAATCGCGCTGTAGTTTTGCTATCTAAAGATGAACAATAATTTCACAAAGGAACGGACCTTACGCTCTCGGCTATTATAAAAAAAAATACCTAACTATATCTAGGTATCTATCTCTACGATGCGGAGCATTTAAATGAACATTTTGTGAGATCATTTCCAGTTCAGTTGTCAGTTCTTGTTGGAGAAAGTGCTTCTGAGGTCCAGGGTAGGCTGGAAAAAAGGCGCACCAGACTGGAGGGTGTAGGTTTAAAAATAAGCAGGACCAAAACCGAACATCAGTTTTATGACTTTGGAGGAACCTCCAATTTCTCACACATCACCCTTAATGGTGTGCCATCACCAGTCTGCCGAGATACCAGAAGTCGTTCGGTATCTCGATTCACTTATCCAAAACGTCGGCGACATTGACTGTAACGTGCGAAATGGATAAATATAAGATGGATGAAATGGAGACAGGCCTCTGAATAATATGTGATAGGAGGATGCAACTTTGAAGGGCAAAATTTATAAAACTGTCATCAGACCTGAATGTTGGGGGACAAAGGTGACGGATGAAAGAAGAACATGTATTCTTCTGATGAGAATGTTACGACGGATGTGTGGAGTTACTCTAATGGACAGGATTAAGAATGAGCGTACTCGTATTAGAGAAAGCCTGAAAGTAGTACCAGTGACAGAAGAGAAGAGAAAGGAGTAACTGATTAAGATGGTATGGGCACGTCATGAAGAGGAATGAAAACCATGTAACAAGGAAAGCGGGGGACCAAAGAAGGTATGGATGGACTGTGTGAAAAATAACATGTGCGTAAAAGTGTAACTGCAGAGACAACGAATGACAGAGATGAATGGCGAAAGGAAACGTGTTGCGCCGACCACCTAGTGTGGGATAAGAGCAGGGAATGATGATTTTGTCAGATCATCTGCCTTCTTTACTTAGATGCTTAAATGAGTATCTTTCTTTCTTCCTCTTGACCCAAAACCGTGTGTGGTAAACACTACAATAAATACGAGTGTGTTAAAAAGGTGAAATGATGGATGGCAAAAGTTAGTGCCATTGCGTATATCATACCCATACTTGTTTCTATATACATTACCCCACTTTGGTAAACATGTCTTGCCCATAAATAAAATGAAAACATATGCGCAATATGATTCACCAAGTTGTTTTATTCTTGTTATCATAACAAAAGTATTGCAATGAAACATAGTATATTACATTGCTACACGTTATATACCTAAACCAAGCAGCTATGTCATCAAACATCCATTGTTACATCTTATTGTCTAATGTAAATACATATTATAAGGAGATATAGGACAAACCATTAGAAATTTCTTCCAAGTCTTTATTTAAAAATAAATTCTGGCTCGAATAACCAATTTTAGATATCCAACAATTATAATGAAGTAATAAAATACTAAAATTGTTCTTAATATAAAATAATGGTTTAACATAATTATCTAATATCACATACTACGTATTTTTTCACGAGGTTACGTCACTTTTAGCTTTACTTACTACTTTTAATTAATCGACAAATAGTAATGATGGCCAAGCCATCGCCCAAAGACCCTTTTAATTCTTCCCTATTACGCCTTGTATAGGAATAAAAATATCAGTTTTTTTTTATTTCACTTCCAGGACAGTACAGAATGCTTTATAAAATAGTTTTCTAACAAATGCTTGGTAGGGAAAGGTTAACGTCGTTAAAACAAAGATAATCCTTATGTTAGGCGGACAGCCCTTTGGCTATATGTATGATAATAAGTAATTGATATTGAATTATAATTCTGTGGAGAGAGAAATGCTTTGAAAAGAAAAGGTGAAAATCCGAGAGAGCGCGTCGATAGACTTCGCCGAACGTTCACCAACGAAATTAGCTTCTTAAACAAACATTTGCATGCTTGGTGGCGGTATGTTGTTACCCTATCTACCTCTCAGAGACAGAAGCGTATGTAAGTATGAAATAATATAAAACAGCGTAAATAGATGCATAAAAAAATCCATGTTTTCTTGGCAGTAAGCAAATTAAATTAGAGGACTTCTGAAAAGAACAAAAGGAAAGAAACCACATATATACCTGGTACATGGCAGGCTTCTTCAAGAACGTCATATGGTTCCCTGACTCCCGAGGCGAAATCTCAGG
>SJJU01012528.1:0-13180 GCA_012932125.1 Conopomorpha cramerella
ATGTCCTAATCATTTACTCTCAAGGGCAATTTTACTAAGCACTGTATTATTAGTTACTGGTTTAATTTTAGTACAACTATTTTATAGCTCTATGTGGGTAGTTTTGAGTACTTGCTGTTTGTAGCCACAATAATTGTTTATTATTATGAAATGGTCTATATTTTAGTAAGAAGGCACTCGCAAGCGAAATGACCTTGCCCTACGTAGGTATTACGGGTACAATTTTAAATAAGGAAAACCTATTTATGACTTAGACATCGCGAATAATCAATAAAGTACCGATCGATAATCATGTGGTGAAGGATTATAATGACCGCAGCTTACCCGTTGAGGGAAAATATCGTGATATTCGCATACCATAAGGTGTGTGATATCTTATGCCAGTTATCATATGGAGTTTAATACGCTGGGTAAACCGTGAAATTTTGCTTAACAAGTGCCTCTGCCTGATTAAAAATCTTCAAGTGTGTATTTTTTGTATCGATTGAAGGAAAACATCGTGTTGAAATCCGCATACCACACGGTGTGTGAACCTTTACGTGAAGCTCACACCGTTAGGTGTTATACAGAGTGTAAAATAAACCCGAGCAATGGTCTTGGAAACGTTTTTGGGCTCGTCAATATGAACAACTTTTACTGCAGCGAGAATGCGGGGAAATTAAAAAAATCCCAAGGCAGAAAATTGTCGTCATAGTAAAAGTTGTTCATATTGACCAACAACGTTTCTAAAACCATTGCTCGGTGTCCTTTTACAAGTAGTATACGATTGATGAAGTGTAAGCATTTGCAAGTGCCTCTGCCTACCCCGCTGATTAAAAGGCGTGAAGTGTATTTCTTTTCTACCGATGGACTTAATTTAGGGTAACCCCGTTTGATTTTAGAGCGACAACTCGATGACACTTGGGGCATCTCAGCTTGTACAAAGTTTCTGAATGTTGAAATGTTGTACAACGAAAATAAATATTTGCTTTTAATTTGCTTTTTTTTATTTCAGCTGGGAAATTTTCGGAGTAAATACGTTGTAAGTATAAATGTATGTCAGTTGCTATGGGTAATGAAATTTGCTATAAATTGCTTCGTGCCAATAAGTCGGTCTCCTTTTATGTCCTATTTTATATTATAATTTATTGCATTACTAGGTATAAGCTGTTATTTCAACATTTCTTTTCGAAATCAAAAAGAGTATCGGTAGGTATACTGAAAAAAAAATACAAAGAATTTTTGGAATAATTATTTAGATCGATTAATGAAATTATGCAATATGAATTATGAAAACTACAGTGGTAAGAATAATTAATTGCCCTATTATCCCTTTCAGTGATACACTCCGATTGTGACAACAATAAAACTTGTACAGTCGAGTAAAAACAGAATGTCTACGAAAGTGTTAACATGTCACGTTGCACCCTGTATAATAAGATCAAACAAAACCCAATAGAAACCTAGACATTGTGGAATATAAACAGAGAAACTGGCCTCGGCCTTAGGCCTGACACCGGATCGTCTGCGCAGCGCATTCATCATTATCACGAGAAATTTAGTATGATCTAAACTAAACTAGCGTAGCTATGATCTAATGTATGAAATGACCTTGTCTTTCGCCCGTGGATTATTATTTGAATTTCAGCGCAAAACTTGTGCGTTTAACCCTGAACCCATTTTATTCGTTCATTGTAACACTATTACTAAGCAAATGCCGAGTGCAAAAAATATAACAAAAATATAACATATTTACACAGCGTGTAAATTAGATCAGGTACTGAATTTAACGTCTTTTTCAATAACTAGGTACATATTTAAAAAGAAATAAAATTTGTACAGACTAAATAAATGTTAGCCCTTTGGGCAATATTTAACAAGCGAACTCTGACTTCGGCCAAGATTTTACTTTAGTTTTGTCAAATTTCATAATTTACAGTTTGACAAAGCGAAGTCAAAATTCACTTTGTAAACCTCGCCCAAAGGGCATTAGGTTCAAATGCTAATTAAGTTAGTGGCATGCCTTTGTAGCGATTCCCATAGGTATAATGTTCTTAATATCAGCCGAAGCTTTGAGATATTTCATTGCTGGATGCCCAAAACTAACTAGCTAAAAATGTCTAGCAGTACTTTTATTGCCTTAAAAGGTGTGAATCGTATTATATCATGCTCGTAGGAAAAGGCTTTCACCGTGACCTTAGGTACCGCCCACACTTTTCCCACGTCCAATATCCATTATTGCAGATTACTTTGAGCCGTTATAAGTAAATAGGTTTCAGGTTTTCGCCGGTGACGTGGGTCGTGACACAGTGTAGGAGGTAACTTGCAATTCACCCAATACGATGTGTAAAAAACTACATATGAGACGGATTATTGGGTGAGGAAATAGCTACTTTAATCGATATCTTCACTATTTGTCAAGAATTTTGTTATAATAGAAGAAAGGGCACAATTCTTCGCCTGTTGATGAAATATTTTCCTTAGCTCCTGAGGCTTAATTTCCATGAACATAATGTGATGTGTAAGGAGACATCGTGGCTCCAAATATTCCGCCCACGACAACACGATTTGCCAACGTGAGTGTATGTACGCAAAATCGCTCCCGACATCTGACATGCCAACCCACCTAATTCCCAACATTAACTACGTAATGTTTATACTAAAACACAGTGTTTATAGCAACTGTCTTTATTCAGGAAGCGTGTGTGTTCCTCCATTTTCATTTGTAATAACAATGCTTTCCTTTCAAACATGCCAACAGTTAGTGACTTTTTTTCTAGATCGTGATCGTTAGTTGAGTTTTATTTCAGTAACACTAACATTAGGTAGGTGCATTGTGCTAAACAGCAGGTAGGTACATGGAATATGAGCAGCTGCTTTGCAGTCTGCGTGCGTTTACTCGGAAAATCAATCCTTACACCACAGTTGCCTACCGCAATGATATTGCAGGTAAACCTTTGTTACATATGACATTCTAATGATAAAACCACACTTTGCCAACAAAAAGTACAAGCTATATTCGTCCGTTTCACGATATCGAGCGTATACAGTACATAAATTATTCCAATAAAACATGCGAACTCACCTCAGTATGAAAGACACAAGAATGGCGGCGACTTCAGCCACAGGTCGATGTGAAAGGCCGGTTCAACACAATGGCACGCAGTCTTTCAGTCACAAACACTAAAATCGTCCTTAATAACACTGTCCATATAGGGTTTAATAGAAAAAATGATAGGAGAAGATGATAAAATTGCTGATGTTGAAATAAGTCGTAGCGCGAACGTGCGTACGCTGTCGAGTTCGGAAAGCGACTGAGCGCCGCGCCGCAACGACCTCCATATATATATGTATAACCGCCCGCCCGCCCTCGGCGGCGGCGAATTTTCTGCAACGAAAATATCGGAGATTCCGTAGCCCGGTTTCCCATGTCACTGTTGCAGACACGCCGCGAACGTTGATCTCCACTGCATGGAGCGTATGGATATGCTGTAAAAAGTTGAACAAACGATTATAGTTGTATATGTAGAAAAAGAATAACGGTAAGTACCGGTCTTGTCTACAATAATTAAGACGTACGAAAAATATGTTCAATGAGCAGTAGATAGGTCAGGGATCCTTCATAAATATGCACAGGTAAGCAATTATTCCCACTATACACCCTGAAAAATCTACCCCAGAGTACCTCAGAGTTATTCGGTAAATGCGCGCTTGATTACCCTGCCATACAATAATAAAAAAAAATATATGACGAGGTGGATTCTTGAACGCGTGTTTTCCCACTATCCACCCTGGGGTGGATTTTCTAGGGTAGATATTCGGAATAAGCCCAGGTAAGTAGAAAAATGGTAGTAATTGAAATTACTACATTACATTTATGTGAAACTACAACAGACCTTGTCCTGTCTTAACTATTATCCTGTATAACCTCCGCGGGCGGCCTGTGTCCAGCAGAGTATGTAATTTTTTTTTGTCATAAGAACCTTCTGCCGTAATTAATAACCACAACAATAAAATAATTAGCGAAATTGGTTCACACGTTTCGGAGTTACGCGGTTACCAACACATTTAGCTATCCATTTTTATAGTATCGATTAGTGGAGCGCTCAAGGGACACCAATGATCTCAACCAAGATCTCACAACAAACCCGTGGAAATTGCGGTGTAAAATATAGTCTTGTCTAAGTTCTATCTCTTGAAGATATTAACCTCGAAGAAATAATAAACATAAGATGCACATTCTCAACTTTCGCATTTCTGATTGTAATTAAGTTCCCGGTGCCTTATAAGAGAAATGAAAAAGAGGTACAGGTACCAAACAATTAGATACGGAATTCTAATCCACTATACACTATTAAGAAATAAATACGGTGTAGCCTGGTTTGGGGTCAGATGACCGTGTGTAAAAATGTCCCGGAAATATTACTTAGCAGCATTACAAATAAATATATATGGTAATAGCACCTATATAATATATATCTATATATATAATTTAATAATAAATAATTCAATAGAATTAATTTGATATTAAACATCAATTATAATAGTTAATAAGTTGCATGTGCATGCTGTCTTTATTACTCTGATCCATGTAATGATCGGTCGTGAGAGGGGCCTTCTCCCAACACAGGTTTTTGTAAACTTAAAGGGGGAGTGTCGTGAAAATAATTATGAATTGAGTGAATAAAGAATTTTGAATTTTTTTTTTACATTAGCAGAGTTTCTTGTACGCTTGAAAAGCGAACATTGCCAAGCAAGCCCGTAGTTTTCCCTTACAACGTCCTCATAGACGCTACTGAAAATCGTGCCAGTAGTTAATGCACGTATATCGCAGCGTAATTCTATAGAATCATAGTGAACTTTGATATTACAAACGCACCATGAAGTAAGAACGTGATGTTGTTGTTATTGATTGTTGAGTATGCCGCGCAGTTTATCCTATTGGTTCTATTCCCGTGGTAATTTCGTTACCAATACATATTATTTCATTCATTCATCATTATTTGTTATCATTACATAGTATAAAACAAAGTCGCCTCCCGCTGTCTGTTCCTATGTATGCTTAGGTTTTTAAAACTACGTAACGGATTTTCATGAAATTTACTTTAGTAGACAGCGTGATTTTTGAGGAATGTTTATTATACATATAAAACTATATTATAATAGCAGAGAACACTGTTAATAATGTGAAAATCAGTCATGCAGGTGCAATCCCCGGCATAATGCTGAGCCAGGTGCCTTTTTGCATCATAAACTAATAAAATAAACTTATATTTGTTTTATTACTTTTAAATGTGTATACAATAACAGAGAGAAATACTCTGTTATTATCTTGTTGTAATTTGTATTGTGTTTTTCTTTTGTTGTGATGCGAATAAATACTCTCTCCCTATCTCTAATGCATATTACTTACTTATTAAATAATGAAAGCACGCGAATGCAATCGCGGTGCATCCACTAGTCTATCTATCTATATAAATAAAAATGAATCGCCGTTCGTTAGTCTGGAGTTCGTAGGTCTAAAACTCGAGAACGGCTGGACCGATTTGGCTAATTTTGGTCTTGAATCACACGTGGTAGTCCAGGGAAGGTTTAAAAGGTGTATTCCAATACACGAGGTACAAAACTTCCTACGGCAAAACAAATCTTTGCCGGGACAGCTAGTTTATAATAAAAAGATTTTAATGTCAAAAACCTGCCAAATAAGTAGTTATACGACATCGTACCAGTTCCAGCCGGCATTCTATTCGCGTCGCAGCTTTTATAGGCAATATCCTCTGCATGTTCGGTGCTCTACAGACGCGTAGGTTCAATTCAAACGACTGTGGCCTCTACGGACGTGAAATGTAGAGCAGGATAAGGTCATAATAGTTTGTGTGGATAGTCTTTGACCGATAGCTTTTTGCTCATTTCTCGTGAATTCACGGGAAATGCCTGTTTCTGCCTACGTGAATGCATTGTTCCGTTTGATATGCACCGAGTCTCTCACCATTGACATGGTATTTCGATTCTCGTAAAATCAATGGCGGCAAGGTTAAATTTAGCATGTTATTTGTAAGGTATGCATTTCCGTTTGATGCATTGTGAGGTCTGACTGTATTGTCTGTGTTAGTTATAAAATTACACTGGAGCCGTTTGTGTAGTGGTCAGCATGTCTACCTCTATTCCGTAAGGTCGTGGGTTCCCACCGCTGACAGGTACTTAGGTGATGAGCTTTTAAGTAGTCGTTGGATGAGTCTGGGTGTTTTATTTATATATAAAAAAAATACACTTCACGCCTTTAATCCCAAAGAGGGGTAGGCAGAGGCACTTGCTAAAGCAAGTACCCACGGTTCACCAGCGTATTTAACCCAACGTGACAGGGGGTGAGCCCATCGCCGTTATAGGGTTCACACACCTTGTGGTTGCGGGTTTCATCACGATGTTGTCCTTCACCGTACGAGCGTTGCGTTGCGTACATAGGCTCTGAAAAAGAGGCCCATTGGTACACGTCCAGTAGCCGGACTCGAACCCGGGACCTCCCGGTTACAAGTCAAGTGTCCGACCAACTGGACCACAGACGCTCCGTTTACTCCGTTATGACGCTACGTATTTAAAAGAAAACATGTAATTCATTATAAATATTTGTAGTAATTCGTTGTCTGAATTCCATAACACAAGTGCTTTAGCAACTTAAAACATGAGGCAATGTGTGTGTTGTTGTAAAATATTTATTTATGTTACGACTAGGTCTGAATGTCAATGTTCAAAGTATGTAATGTACATTCAGGTTCATAAATATTAAAACAAATTACAATCTCATTCATTAAAGTTACGTGTCAAAAAATAAAAATCTTAGAAAAAATATGCGACCTCTAGGATACCATGCTAATTGTTTTGTTTATATTAATTTATGATAGGTTTTATTTCAGTGCCTCAGAAAGTACACTGCTACAAGCATTTTTTAGCGCGTGACTATTCAATTTCGAACGCAACTTATGCCAGCCGAATCTTGTTATGATGGAAAAAGCTCTCAATACAATTGTTACTCATAAGTTAGACGAGAAACGGCGATGGGCTCACCACCTATCACAATTCACACGTACACACAACGTACTTGACAGCGACCTAATTAAAGAATCATAAAGACACATTGTCTGACTTAAAAAATAATAATAAATGTGTGCGTGAAGTATTCACATCTTCAAATCCCAAAGCGAGGTAGGCAGAGACTTGCTAAGCAAATGCTCACGGTTCACCAAGCGTATTTAACCCAACGTGACAGGGGGTGAGCCCATCGCTGTTATTGTTTGACTACTTTTCAATTAAATTCCTCGATCCTCTATTATTATGCTTATTTCTGAACAGATATGTGTTTTCCCAGAAAAGGGGTCAAAAACCCGAAAGTTTTATTTAATTACCTTTATAGTACTAGGGTTGACGACCCACTGCTAATACTTAACAACCTTGTTGGGTTCTCTGATTGCCGATTCATAACATTCCCAACGTTGGCTCTGGAGTGGATTAATTCATAATATTCATACAAAAGTTCTAGGAGCCTATCGATGTGGAATAAGTACGCTTTAGGAAACTCCGACTACCCACACTTTTGTATGAATGGATTTCGGGGTAAGCGTATTCTGAAACTATCCTTCTCTCTCCCTACAAACTTTTGTCTCGATCTAATCGTTTTGTTTTTGCTGTGAAGGAGACAACATAATATGCAATATGCAACGTTATCAAAAACGAAAAACTCGAGGAACTAACCTGGCTCATGACGCCGAACAACTTTCTCCGACCTAAAACAGGGATAATCCCACCACAACCCAAGCCCTACCTGCCTCTCGGAGTACGGGCCATTCTCTCTGGAGACGTGCGCGTCTACTTGCTTTTGCCTCTTTTCAACGCACACGTTTTCTTGACTCCATACAAATTATCTTTAACCGTCCCTGTTTTGTTGCCAACTCTCCCCCTTCTGGGGCATGACGAAGGAAACCTATGTCAAAAACGAAATAAAATGTCTCCTCTTCACACAAAGTTACCGATCAGCTGATTGCCATTATGATCCTTGGAGAAAGTTGGCTGAGGGTTGAGGCTGAAAAATGGGCTGAGTCACTATATCGAGTTTCCTGGTTAGAACCTTAACACAAACATGTGTCGCTTCTGCAATGAGGGTGAAGAAACTGCCATACACCTTCTGAGTGAGTGCGGACCCCTGATGCAAAAACGATCACACATATGGGAAAACATATATTTTCATCAGATGAGGTGGTGAATCTCAATATCAAAAAAGTACTTACTTTTGTAAAGGCGCTCAAAATTGATACTGAACTCTAAATGATTAACTAGGCGGCGATCACAATAGATCAGCAATGTAATTGATGAACAATGATCACAATAGAAACAACAGGGCCCTGCAGAGCCACAAAAAAAAATATCGAGTTTCGCCAACGTTTTTTATCACTATGAAGAAGCGTTTGACCACCATCCTGCCTGATGTTATAAGCAGCGATGTGGTCTACGATGGAGCACACTTAGAACTTAGGTTCCTTTTCACCCGCGACTTGAAGACCTTCAGACTGTACTGCGTATATTTAACGTTATACAGGGTGGGGCCTGAAACACGAGCTATAATTCTAGTGTAGATTATTTCAACCCTTTAAGTTAGTCTGATGTGGTCAAGTCAAGATACTTCAAAGTACATTCTTCCGGAATTCATATGAGTTTAATATTAATACTTATAATCATTGTAACTAACATTTCAATCTTTTTTTTAACCACTATGAACAAGCGTTTGATCACCATCCTGCCTGATGTTAAGCAGCGATGTGGTCTACGATGGAGCACACTTGTTCATTAGGTACCTATTCACCCGCGACTTGAAGACCTTCAGACTGCACTGCGCAGGAAACACAGACTCCGGCAAGTCGTTCCACATCCTGGCGGTTTGCACTATGAAAGTGGACGCAATCTTATCGCGATGTCATTTAAATGTCTGTGAATAGCATGATAAAAGAAAAATAATATCCAGTGCTGTCCCCCTAGCATAGGGCTCCAAGAAAGAAGTGACAAGACATAAAATATAATACGCTGCGATTTGTTGAAACAAGCTGTGTCGCACGAAGTGTGACATAACAACCAATCAGAGCGTGTTACGTATTTTATCACCAGCAATAACGTCCACTGATGGACGAGGGCCACCCCCAACGATGTTCTTGGTCAATTGAGATGTACTTACCTACGTTTGAAGCACCTCCTAAGCTGACAAATGGGGGATTGGACAAACAAATGAAGAGTGACCAGTCCATTAACTAATAAACCCTTTCACACCTCTTATAGCAAACAGTCGAGTTTGAAATATAATTATATAAAGCTACCACACGCAAGTCCCGTGCTCATGTGGTTCTCGTGACCTCCTCCCGATAATCCAGAGATTTCCATCCCATCTGTGGGAGTTGAAGCACAATTCACGTTATTCAATTGTTCGTATGTGTTCCTGTCCTATAATAATACAATAGCATACCAACGGATGACGGGAATAGCTCCACTGATTGGTGTTATGACGGCCAGTCACGTGGCTACCCCTGTGAGCGATAGCGTTGCTCTCCAAATTATAATTCCTTCTTTATCTACTTACGCGATTGTGTTTTGACTTTGCTAAAAAAAATTCAACGGAGAAGTCGAATGAACTTTTTTTTTAACGCAATGATCGTGCGTTTGACCACGATTCTGCCTGATGTTAAGCAGCGATGTGGTCTACGATGGAGCACACTTGTTCATTAGGTACCTATTTACCCGCGACTTGAAGACCTCCAGACTGAACTGCGCAGGAAACACTGACTCTGGCAAAACATATTGATAATTTTAAAAGCTTTTATTTAACTTGCAATGTACGTAAGTTCGGGTCAAATCTGGTAACTAAATTTTGAAGCAGAAAATAAATAAAAATTATGGTTTTTAAGAGCTTTTTACTACGAAAAATATATACTTCACGCCTTTTAATCCCAAAGCGGCGTAGGCAGAAGCATTTAGATTTACATAAAATTTATATTATAAAATCTAGCTGGACCGGGATTTTTTTCTTCCTGCTTATCATTTATAGTATCAAAAAACCTAATAAAAAAAAACCTAATATCAATATATTAAAGATTTAAGCATACATAGGGTTAGACAACAGCAAGTGACTATGTTAAACTATGTAGTGATATAGTGTAAGCCCGTGTTGTGTCGTGGTTGTGGTAAAAGTGTTTGACTAAAGAGCCAAAGGGCCCCGGGATCGATTTCCGCACGCCGCCGCGGGGTGTTTGTATACCTTATAAACATTACGTTGTGTTTATCAGCTTATATTACCATAAGATAACAAGCTGTTTGTTAGATATAAACAAATTATACTAGAACATTCGCAGAAAATTTCCCTACAGTAAAATATACTTTGCTATGACAACAAGTAAAACTTTTAACACGATAATTAAACTGCCAAAAAACTAAAAAGATATTTTTTTCTAGAATGTATATGGGTTTGGGTCACGCCTTTGGGTCATCCGTCTATTATGTCGTCTATATATTATATTCGACCAATTATGGAAGTTTACTACACTCTGGCAGTTGCATCGCTCTGTCATCGTTGCTGCAAACGATGTGCATCGCTGATTCCGTTACTTTCACTTTACTGTCTTTCTTAGTAAAACAGCGATGCACATCGTTTTCCGCTACGATTCCAGAGCTATGCAACTACCAGAATGTAGCAGACTTTTGGTCCCCTGGTTGGTCAGTCAGTATTTTTTTTTCTGAACCAATAACCTGATTGGTTTGTCATTTAGTAACTGGATATTCTTATTAGTAACGTATAAACTACTCATTGAACTTGATCTACCCTTGCCCCAAAATTTATGAAAATCGGACTAGGTACTCTGTAAAAAGATATGGTCTTACAAGTTTAAACGGGGCATTCAGCTTACCTTCGTTGTTTGTTCGAAGTGTCGACACAGTTTCATGTGCCGTGGTCACAGCCAGCTCGTCGTGCAAACAACGAACCTAAGCTGAATGTTTATCGTTGGTTAATTTTCGTGCCGTAATAGCGTAATGCCGTGTGACGGCGAATAGAATTCATGTGTCACCATTCCAGCCCAACTTTTCCTGTCATGGGGGTCGTAAGAGGCGAGTTTGACCACCATCTTGCCTGATGTTATGTTAAGCAGCGATGTGGTCTACGATGGAGCACACTTGTTCATTAGGTATTTATTCACCCGCGTTTTAAAGACCTTCAGACTGTACTGCGCAGGAAACACATACTCCGGCAAGTCGTTCCACATCCTGGCGGTTCGCACTATGAAAGTAGACGCAAACCGTCTGGTTCGCGTAAATGGCAAATCCACCTGGTATGGATGACGTTTTGCCGTTCTCCTGGTTGTCCTATTGTAAAAACGCGATGGGGGTATTAGGTTATGCAACTCCGTAGCACTGTGTGTTAAACCTTAACCCTATTGCGATCGCCAACCCGCCTGTCAAGCGTGGCATTTCACCCCAAAATTAGGAAATCACTGGGGCAGGCCCTCGTCTAGCAATAGACGTTATGTGGTTGATAATGATGAATACCCTTTTTAAACTTTTAATATAATGTCACAGCACGAGATTTTTTCTTCAAAAAAATCATTAAAAATTATGCTTGGAACATACCTCCTCCGTTTTCGTCGGTTAAATTTACCCAATTTCCATTTACGGTTTTTTCCAATCTATCAATGAAAATAAAAACATGAACCGAGTCCTCTTTTTGGTCGTATTTTCTGCCATTCCGACATGTTATCTTGAATTATTTTTAGATGTAAGTACCTACCTGCTCGGTGAACAGTTCTTTAATGTTACGTCTGTTTCTTTGTCTGAATGACGGCGGCTTCGGTGAATTCCTTCGTGTTTCAGAAACGGAGATTCTCTCCGATATATTTCAGGGTTAATATGTAGGCTGTTAGGAGAATATGGAAGTACGAGAAATATTGACAAAACCAACCAGTAAGATTTGACATATTTGTGGTTTGGTTATTGCCGGAATTGAACTAAATCTAAATGGGATCAAACGGAACAAATAAAAAAAGAAACCGGCCAAGTGCGAGTCGGACTCGCGCACCGAGGGTTCCGCCGTACAAACGTAGCGGTTTACAATTTATCATTTTCGCATTTTTTCCTTTATCTGTACTATATAACGTTGCCTTGTGCCGAATTACAAGATTCTAAATTCACGGGAAGTACCCTGTAGGTATTGATTCCCTAGCGTGTGACGGAAATTCATCTAAGGTGTCGGTATAAACAGCTGTATCTTTTGATCGCGTTAACTTAGAAGTTTGATATGTTCACAGCTTAAAGGGACAATAGACCTGAGTATTTCATGTGAATTTCAGCTTGATACGTCCACGCGTTCTTGAGATAAAGGGCCTTGACAGACAGACAGACGGACAACAAAGTGATCCTATAAGGGTTCCGTTTTTTCCTTTTGACGTACGGAACCCTAAAAAGAATCGTCCAACACCGACCATCTGGCCCACAGACGCTCTTAATTTTCTATGAGTCAAAACTTCTTTCCAAGCGAATATATTTTTTTCGTCTTGTAGTAAAACATGTTTGGAATTAAGTGCACTTAACAGTTGTGGAGTTGGACCAGTTTTGTCCATTGTCCTTTGTAAATTATGCTTCAATAGCCTAACAGCCAAACTTTTTAGCTACACGTCAAAATAACCATGACATATTGCACCTACTTAGTTAGTATTTTTTCCACGGCTGCTGCTAGCCAGGGCACGTTATCAGTAATCAACAGCAGCTGTCCATATTCCCAGGCTATCAGGGTTAAGTGGCCAGTTATCTACATTGGTTAGAACCTAGGCCAAGTCGTAACTAGTGACATTGAGTATCGATCAATATAATACCAACTCGATGTAATGGAAGTGGCATAAAAAGTGACTACATGAATGTGTGCAGTTTAATAAATTAGCAATATAATCTATATTCCGCGGGAAACCTCCAGAGGCTGGTCAGCAGCGCTATCTGTGAGTTAAACCACAACGTCACTGCGATCGCCAATCCGCCTGCCAAGCGTGGCGATTATTGGCATTTCCCCCCAAATGATCATGGAAATTATTGGGGGAGACCCTCGTCCAGCAGTGGACGCCATGCGGCTGATGATGATATACAGTGCGTGGTCGACAACCAAGGAAAACATTTTAAACGGAGATTG
>SJJU01012528.1:13200-24080 GCA_012932125.1 Conopomorpha cramerella
ACAAATGGAGATCTGTAGTCTCTGCCTACCCCTCTGGGAGACAGGCGTGAAGTGTATGTATGTATGTATGATCAACGCTCAGTCCAACCCTAGAAAACTGAACAATTGCACAGGGGTTCTTTTCACGATCTTTACGTGAGATAATATTAATCGTAGAACCGATGACCGCTGGGGAAAACGACTTCTCGAGTGGAAACCGCGTCTCGGCAAACGGAGTGTAGGACGCCCTCAGGCAAGGTAGACTGATGATATACGCAAGATGGCTGGCAGAAACTGGGTGCGAGTGGCCGAAAACAGAGCGGACAATGGGCTGATGATGACGTGAGATAAGGAAGGATTTTTCAAAATTCATCCCCTAAGGGGGTAAAAAGGAGGGTAGAAGGGAACCCTACCCGGTTCTAAAATTTGGTGGTATTATTTTTGAAATGAATACTAAAACTATGCGAATGAAATCCCGAGGCGTCCACTAGTACCCAATAATATCCCGAGATATTTCAACAAGTTATCGGACTCTGAACTAAATTCATTCTAAAATGGATGCTAGACGTTGGTATAAGCGGAATATTAAAGAAAAGTGGAAAATAAGAGAATCGGCTTGCGTCATCGAATTGTGACTGCATGAATGTTAGTGTTCACGCGTGCATGAACGGGGAAGAGGACAAAAGCGTGCAGAACACTTACTACACGTTGGTGTAGTGGTCAGCATCTCTGCCTCTATTCCGTAAGGTCGTGGCTTCGATTCCCACCGCTGACAAGTATTTAGGTGATGAGCTTTTAAGTACTTGTTGGATGTGTTTGGGTGTTTTATCGATGCAAGTATGTATTTAAAAGAAAAAAATTGTATTTAAGTAATTATATTTCGTTGTCTGAATTCCATAACACAAGTGTTTTGGCTACTTAACATGGGATGGAGGCAATGTGTGTGTTGTTGTAAAACATTTATTTATTTATTTATTTAAATAAGTACAACTTTTGTACAAACGCATACATCATAATTAAATGCCTCACTAAATTATTCTGTGGGTGGCAGAAATGAACCCCGCGACCGTCATAACTTTCATAACTAAGAGAAACAACAAACAAGGGCCTTGAGAATTCCCCATTCGAAATGTATAATTTTGATGTTTGCCAGTATTGCCATTTGTAGAAAATGTTCTTTGTCTCAAGACAAGACCAACGATGTTTCTCAGACCACTGCTCGGGTCTGTTTACAAAAAATGGATAAAAGGCAGTGGCGTGCACACCATATAGGCAAAAAGACACTGCCTACCTTATAGTATTTTGGTTACCCGACCTAATAATAGAGTTATTGCTAGATCCTTTTTTGTTTTACTCACGACATAGGCTAACGAAGGTCCAGTGTTTTATGGGTGAGTAGATAGGTAGGTACCTGTGTTTTGTAATGACAAGTTACCTATACGTATACATAGGCGTCAATCCTTGGGGATTACTGCCTACCTTATCGTAAAAGCCAGTGCACGCCACTGATAAAAGGACCCCGAACTTGGTCTTGAAACGTTGTTGGGCTTGTCAATACGAACAACTTTTACCATGGCGAAAATGCAGAAAAAATATTTTTTTCGTCTCCATACAGTTAACAATTATCCGTCTCGGGAGATTGACATTTTGTATGGAGATTTTTTTTTCATTTCCCCGCATTGACGCCTTAGTGATAGTTGTTCATATTGACGAGCCCAACAACGTTTCTAAGACCATTGTTCAGGGTACTTTTACACTCTGTATAAAAGATGCACGCATGCAGTTGTTAAGAAAATGATGACAAGGCGCTTCTTATCAGAACATTGTAACTTTAAGCTCGCTGACGGAAATAGGTCAATGCGACCTCACCTTAGCTCATCAATGCGACGTAAGGGCAACCCCAATACAAAGATGTGGGCCAATTGGCTGACGAAGTCGCCTATAAATCTACTGCTCGATGTGACACGGTTTCTCCCTAATGAATGGCAGCAGATTGCGCTGGACTCCAGGGGGCAACCTTCGGGCCAAATTTCTCTGGCCCAGATTTGGATATCGAAACAAATATTGAATTATGGACGAAGTAAACAGGCCAGTGTTATTCCGTTTGGTAAATAAAAAAGTATGGTTTACAAGAAATCCCAGTGTCCTCAATAAAAAGTTAAAAACAAGATATATGAATTACATATATTTTTGATGAGAGTTTTGGTGCATAACTAACGAGGTTACCTACTACTATTATTATTATTTATTACTTTGTTGCATTAAAAGTACAAAGGGTGGACTTAATACTAAAGTATTATCTACCAGTCAAACTCATAACTAGTAAGTACTATTTTAAGGCTGACGAAATATAATGGTTAGGGCATCTGCCTTTAGGATGACGATCCAAAGTTCGATTACCGTCTCCAACTTCTCTTCATTTGTATATTACAAACATGTGCTCTTTGAGATTTTTAGAAAATAGTGTCCCTGTTATATTATGCATGTATTATAATATGTAGACCTTCTTCAAAATCACTCAACTAAGTAAAGGAAATCACATCAAAATCCCTTGGGAAGTTTTTAAAACCTCAACTTACATAATGGGCAGATGGCATTAGGCGACTTTGTGCTATACCATGTAATGATTTGTAAAGTTCATTGAATTCATTTTACATATCAGTAACCCGAAGGATAGATTATCCTAGTTTGGGTGACCGCTGACACAAATATCTTGGGTTGTTTAGTAGAGAAATTCTTAGCATTCTATTAGTGTTCACGTGTGCATGGAAGGGGATGAGGACAAAAGCGTGCAGGACACCAACGCATGATATGGCTGACCTTTCTTGCAGGTATAAGCTGTATTATTCACTATAAGTTCACTCTATTTATAGGTTAAAGTATTTATGGGTCGAACTAGATTAGTGGTCCGGGTCTCCTCGAACAGAGGTTGTAGAGATGAGTTCAGGCATGTTTTGTGTTAATTTTATTTAGTACCTTGTTAATATACCTATTTATCGGGGGACAGTTTAAGGCTCCTTGAAAATTTCGAGATAAATTATAGCCTAAATGTAAGTTAATCCAGGGTGTCATCTAACATTATAACAAACTAGGGGACGCCCTGCGATTTCAGTTCTTCATACAAACAATAACGCCCTCTATATAGCGACGCGACCAACAGGATCGGGGTAAAAAGAGTCCGATGTTCATCTCCCTGTTCTAAGCTACCTCCCCACCAATTTTCAACCAAATCGGTTCAGCCGTTCTTGAGTTATAAATGGAGTAACTAACACGACTTTCTTTTATATTATACATAGATTTGATTCAACTCGCTTCAGTCGTTCAGATGTGACTAATTAGCAAAATACCAGGGCAATCAGAAAGTTTAGGGAAACAAGGATTTTTATACACACATACCTCTACATAAAAATCTTTGTTTCTCTAAAGCTTTTAATAGGACACTGGCCACTTACATACACTTCACACATTTTAATCCCAAAGCGGGATAGGCAGAGGCACTTTCTACCTGGCCACTTTTTTGGATTATTTTGAAAACATCGATTTATTTATCAGTACCACCCTTCGAATTTAAAATTATCCTCCGAAAGAAAAATCGACCTTTTCATAGGAAAAGTACATACAAATAGCTGATCGAGTTTGCATGGGGGTCACAGTTTTTTTAAATGTCCTCAGTTCAGTAGAGTTTAAAGAAACAGTAGACTTAGACTAATCATGTATGGACTAGGTCGTATGTATTTGAAAGATATAGAGATAAATTAAAGAAACGTGAACAAATAACAAACATGTTAATACATTAGTTGAATCGATCAAGCACACTCCATTGCTTTTTGTGCTAAACTGAAGTCTGAGCAATTAACATGAAAGGAAACGAATGTATTCAATGTTTCATGGGTGGGTGGGTAACATTTGAATCACCGAGGAAGGTTTTGCACTTTGGTTTGTTTTTGAGTTGTCAATTTGATTAGGAGTTAGTATGCGTTAATAGTCAATACTATACAATACACTACGTTTTGTACCTCTAGTGTCCTCATATACAGAGTGTAAACGGACCCCGAGCAATAGTCTTAGAAAGTTATTGAGTTAGTTAATATGAACAACTTTTACTATGGCAACAATAAGGGTAAATGGAAAAGCAGTAAAGGACAGAAAGTATTTTCTGTTACTCTTTCACTCCTTCGTGTCGTCCATATTGTTGTCTCGTTTTATTTTAAACGTCAGTTTCGGATTACATGTCTAGTTGTTTTTAACCGACTTCAAAAAAGGAGGAGGTTCTCAATTCGTCTGTATTTTTTTATGTTTGTTACCTCAGAACTCTTGCCTGGGTGAACCGATTTAGATGTTTTTTTTGTTGAAAGCTGGTGCTTCCCGTTTGGTCACATTTACATTTGGTTCAGTTCTGACAATGGCATCAGTGAGAAAACCACATATATGTTAAATTTTACTGGTTGAAGTCATTTCTTTTTTCTTTAAGTTATTCATCATCATCATCATCAGCCCATACTTGTCCACTGCTGGACATATGCCTCTCCAATTGCACGCCACTGTGATCTGTTTTCGGCTTCTCGCATCCAGCTTCTGCCAGCCATCTTGCGTATATTATCAGTCCACCTTGCCTGAGGGGCGTCCTACAACGGAGTGTAACGTTAAGTTATTAGTCTGAGAAATTTACCGATCAGCTAATTGTCACTTTGCATGAAGAGGTATTTTTTTGTTGTTGTTTTTGACATGGGGTTCCTTGGGAAATGTCGTTTGGCATTAAATTACTAAGTGACTTTCTCGAGAATTGCTAATATTTTAAATTGACCTTGAATACAGGTACATATAAAAAATCAATTTGTTTTCTTCCGCGAGCGTCTGTGGTCCAGTTTGTTGAATACTTGATTAGTAACCGGAAGGTCGCAGGTTCGTGTCCGCCTACTAGGCGTGTACCAATGGGACTATTTTCAGAGACTATGTACACAACGCAACGCTTGTACGCTGAAGGACAACATCGTGATGAAACCCGCACATCAAATGGTGTGTGAACCCTATAACAGCGATGGGCTCACCCCCTGTCACGTTGGGTTAAATACGCCTGGTGAACTGTAGGAATTTGCTAAGCAAGTGCCTCTGCCTACCCCGCTTTGGGATTTAAAGGCGTGAAGTGTGTATTGTTTTCTTCCTTATGGTAGGTTAGATAAATGACTCGAGGTATAAATAAATATGACATTCAAAGTTTATGAAAGTTTCACCCTCTCATGAAGGTAAAATAACAAAATGTTTACTTAGGGGATGAAAGTTTGTATGGAAATATGGCAGAAAGCGGAAAACATCACACATATACGGAGTCATTACAAAACGTAAAACTGTTTGTAGTTCAGTATTTATTTACACGTTTATGTCTTATTACTTATGTGTCCCGGCAAACGTTGTTTTACCAAAAGTTTATTTCTGCTAATTTGTGCATGAATTATACATATAAAACCTTCCTCAAAATCTCTATATCTACTAAAAAAATTAATTGATATTGAATTATGTATTGATGACCAACAATTCGAAGTGCTACAGACAAGTGCGCTATAGACCTCCTTATTTTGCTTGTCTTTCCTTATTTACTTCTAAGTTTCCTATGTACGCAGCGCTACGCTTGTACGGTGAAGGACATTATCGTACACACCACAAGGTGTGTGAATCCGATAACGGCGACGGGCTCACCTCTTCGTTCGGTTAAATACGCTTGGTGACCCGGGGGCATTTGCTTTAGCAAGTGCCTCTACCCCGCTTTGGGATTATAAGGCGTTACGTGTATTTTTTTTATCATGGCCAATGCAAGGCCCAGCAGCTCTGCGGACTTGCTTAGTGCCTGTTCACCCTTGCCTTTAAGGTATTCGAACTTAATATTGGGCATAAATATGTCTTATACTCGTACTTACTTTGTTCTTATTTTTGTGAAATCGATCAGGCCGTATTTTTCAGGGTTATTTTGTTTGTTGATGCTTGTTATAATTCACTCGTACAACAATTTGTTTTGATGTTCCAGTGATCTTTAAACCATCATTATATACATTTAGTACTGCGTTTACAAAATATACAAGCAACTTTCATGTATTTTTTATTACTAAGTCTGCTTTTGTTACAGTTTTCACTCGTAAACAACGTTAGGAAAGTTATGTATACATCATTGTGTAAGCTCAGGAAATTTTTTAGTTCGCAAAAAATAGGTCGCTAGTTGTATGTAAGTGTAATACGCGGAAGTTGTATTTTGGAGGTAGTGAATTCGAATCCTGTTATACTGTTAGGCGTAGATAAAGGGTTCTTTTTTTAGAGTCCAGTTTTTTGCCACAAAAAGGATGAGTGGAAGATCAATCGCGAATTACTAATAGTTCTGGCGTTCTATGACATACACACACGTCCGTCACCCCGAAAAGGGTGTGGATCAAAAGGATTAAGGATGCTTCGGCCTCATTTAGCATAACAATGAGTTAAGATTGTCAGCCTACAGTTGCAAGCTAGGTAATAGGCTGAATAAACCTAAGTCTTCAGATTCCATAGTCGTATCTTGCCTGGACATGCCAGGAAGAAAGACTGCCAATGTATTCTGTTGCAATTCCAGATCAGCATGGAATGACTGAAAATAGCCGGTTTTAAACAAGTTGATCGACCTTCAGGTTCGGAATGCCCCTCCACAGTTCCATTTGCTGTCATGTAAAAGAGTTTGGGAATATTTGAAGATAACCATTGAGTAGGTACTGTACATTGCTTGCCCTTGAGCGGTATCTCAATCTGCCAAATCGATCTGCGTGTATAAACACGGTCAATGCGTCTGAAATACGTGAGTAGAGGTGCGTAAAGTTTGTTTGAAGCATGTAAAACCAGTGTTGTAGCCGTTTGTGTGGTGACGAATAGAATACATGTGTCGCCACTCCAGGCCAATTTTTTTTCCGTCGTGGGGGTCGTAAGACGCGACCGAGGGAACTCTCCATATGACGGGCAGCGGCACTTCCTGTGATTTAAAAACCAACACCATTGCGATCGCCAATACGCCTACCAAGCGTGGCGATTATTAGGATTTCCTTCCTTTTTTATCACTATAAACAAGCGTTTGACCACCATCCTGCCTGATGTTAAGCAGCGATGTGGTTTACGAGGGAGCACACTTGTTCATTAGGTACCTCCAAATGTTTATGGAAATTAGGGGAGACCCTCGTCTAGTAGTAGACGTCAGGTGTCTAATGATAATGTAAAACCAAATTCGGCAATCTCCATCTTTTGTAAAAATTTACTACGAATGCTGTTTTCCCCCAAGTCTTCCACTCCTCTCTACTTTGGGCCACCTCCTGCCACTCCGAAGACTTGGGGGCAGGCCTTTGCCCAGCTGTGGGAAACAAGTCAGGCAACGTAAAAAAATGCTATTTTCTTAATTTTGAGCTAGCTAAGAAAATGTCGGATTACAAAAGTGGCAATATCCGATAGGAACAAACCGAAAAAAAGTAGAGATCGTGCCAAATGCGGCATGATGTCTACTCTACATGATGTTTTTACTTCTTATTTGAAGTGAAGTGGAAGTAGACATTGCTAAGTTTAGTTTTACATTTATCGTAACAAAGTATATATATTTTCTTTGCCGTTTTCGTAATATTAATGAATACTAACTAAAAGAACGTCGTTAATTCGCCGTTTCAAAGTAATGTCGACAATTTTAGCGTGAAGTATCAAACGCATTCCAACAGTGCAGCGGCTGGACTATAGTACACGACTCCGCCGTCAACTGTAATAAAAATGTAGTTAAAAGTCGTGCCAATGAAAATAATATATCGCCTATCGATCTGTTGAACGCTCAAGAATGTTAGTTCATTTAAAAACGAGTCATAAAACTGTACACTATAAAAGTTGTAGGTCAAAGTGTCACGGTCGCATTGTGTTCAGGAGCTTTTTTATGTAGCTTAATATTATAATTAATAGCAATAAACTTTTCACTTAATTTTTTAATACAGTTTTACGCCCCTCTTAGGGAATAAAAGTGTATTTTTTTTCTGTTGGTGTAAGTTGTTTATGTTTTTCCCGTGGGAATTTCGGGATAAATCATTTTCGTATATTTTGTTTTTGTGATATGTAAGCAGGCATATTAATAATATCGTTTTTAATGTTTATTTTTTTTAGTATTAACGTACGTTATTTCTTATTGTAAACTAACTGACTCGGAAAATATTTTTCCATTATACAATATTAACAGTGTTTCCCCAAGAATAATTATATCTACTAAAGAAAACCACATCAAAATCCGTAATTAAAATAAATTTAAAAAAAAGCTGAACATACATAGGGACAGCGGGAGGTGACTTTGTTTTATACTATACCATATTTATAGGTAATTGTATTCTGCCTGGTGTTAAGCTGGTGTGTTTGGCAGCTAAAATGGATTATGCACTACGCATTCAGTAGTTTTGGTGTGAAAGAGTACCAAACATACGATTTTGCATAGATTTTAAATGTGGTTAATAGTACGTATATCTCAGGACAATATAACATACGATCTGTCCTCAAAAAAATACGCTACTACTCTACGGATGCCAGTAAGTTATACAATTCAATCCATACTAATATTATAAATGCAACTCTGTCTTTCTGTCTTGCATTCACGCGAACCCAGAAACAAAATTACTAAACCGATTTAAATGAAATTTGCTATAGGTAAATTATTTAGGTACATATAGTTTAGAGCCTGAGAAAGGACTACGGCTACGTTTTATCCCTATCCTGTGGGACGTGTCATTAAATTGAGGGTATTATACACACATCAAAAGTGTCTAGGCATCAAGAACATTTTCAGCTCCAAAAAAATCTAATTTAATTAAATCAAATCTAATCTTCTGGATTGGTCTCCTACCTAATTCCCCATGCCTGTATCAATGACTTATCACCACATTTTGAATAAATTATGAATGACTTCAGTTTTTGTAAAATATATTCTTGATTGCAATCTTCTAAAATGTACTTGACCCCTAGACACTGTTGATGTGTGTATGTACAGATAGTTTAGAGCCTGAGAAACGACTACGGCTACGTTTTATCCCTATCCTGTGGGATGTGTAACTAAATAGAGGATGTTATAGTTTGTATGAAATACTGAAACTCCGCGAATGAAATCGCGGGGCTTTCACTAATATTGTAAATTTCTTTAAATACATAAATCCATAGATAACACGCCTTACACCCACACGAATGCCAAATGCCACAGCACTTCGTTAAAGCATTATATGGTACTAGGGAGTTAAACCCGTGACCTCGGTCGAATGAAGCGAGAAATTACAGGGAAGTCCTCTGTTTTATTATTAATCGTGAATACGAAGAACTCATTTCTATTCCTTACACAGTTTTACCTTGAAAATACTATACGATTTCCAACGAAATGTCGTGTTTATGTATTTACATAGAACTGGTTCAGTTATTATAAAAATATTCTGTCATTCATATCAGCTGTCCCGGAAAACATTTTATTTCGCCTCTGTACCCCGTGTATTGGAAGATAAATAAAAAAAAAAAAATACACTTCACGCCTTTTAATCAGAGGCACTTGCTAAAGCAAATGCCCACAGTTCACCGAGCGTATTTAACCCAACGTGACAGGGGGTGAGCCCATCGCCGTCGTCAAGTCAAGTATCCGACCAACTGGACCACAGACGCTTTTGGAAGATTAGACCTTTTAAACTTTTCCTGGTCTTTGACGTTTAATGAAATTACTGACTAAACGAGCAATTCTTGTATATATATATATATATATATAATATATATATATTATATATATTAAAATTGGATCTCAGGAACGGTCTGCACCGATTTTCATGAAATTTGGTATGTAGAGGGATTTGGGGGCGATAAATCGATCTAGCTAGGTTTAATTTTTAGAAAACATCTTTCCCCTCTTCCTCAAATTGTTAATACGACTCTTACTGACATCTATTGCCGAGTCGTAATACTATGCTATACGTAGGATGGTGCGGGGTACGTTTTGGTTTTGAAGTAACTAGAGATGGGGTTATGAAAAAATGGAAGGAAAATAATCGATTTTTTTACTTCGAGCGAAGCTCGGTCATCCAGGTACTTAAATACTGAAATTAGACAAACCGGTCCAAAGCTGTTCTGAAGTTTTAGCAATACTAACGAACAGCTACTTGAGCACATTTTGAAGTATATTTTTTTATAAAAATGCTTCATAATGTGCTCATCAGCATCAGCATCATCATCAGTCTCATGACATTCACTGCTGTACGCGAGCCTCCCGTTTAATGAACATTTAAATTCGCGGTCATCGAGAAAAAAAAACAACTATTAATCACCTGCACTTAATTAAATAATGACTAAGTTTTGTGACGCTGTAGTATTCGTTTTTAATCAAAAACATATTTATTATTCTACCTTCAGAAAAAACACCCGTGTGTTTTTTAACGAACGATGTTTTGTTTCAACCTGTCATTTTCCGTGTGAAATTCGACGTGGCAAGCGTTTACAGTATTGTGGCGCCGACGGGTGCGTTTTTTGCTTTTGAATTAACTTTAAAGTCTAGGTATGTTGCCCTTTCTTTCATACAAATATGGCTCGAAAAAACGTTGTTATTACTATTGCGTGAAACTGTTATTACGGATATAAAAAATATAGGGCGACGTCTCGTCATATTGCCATTTATCTTCGATACCCATTCATTAAAAACCCCAAACTTACTCGCTAAAAGTGACCTATATGTATAGAATGCATGTCTTAAAATGTTGTTATGTGAATATGAGTTTACTTATGTACGTATGTCACTAACTGATCCAACAAAATGGTGTTTTATCAATATACACTATTAACAGTGTTTCCTTGCTATTATATGAATGTAATGCTGCGTCTGTTGTCCGGTTGGTCGGATACATCAGTTGTAACCG